>PVIW01011542.1:0-36911 GCA_004026585.1 Noctilio leporinus | reverse complement strand
AGAACCAAGTGTATGAATACAAGGAATAGGCCTGCAGTGGTCAGGGGGAAAGGGGTTGGGGGGAGGGGGAGGCAGAGGCAAAGAAGGGGAGCAGCTTAGACAAGAACCTAGTATAAAGGAACCATGGACATGGACAACAGGTGGGATTGACTTTGGGGGGAAAGGGTGGGTGGGGAGGGGGACAGAGGGGAGCAAAAAAGGGATGGATGTAATACAACAACAGTAAAATTTTAAAAAAAATTAAAATTTAAGAGGTTTTACTCAAGAAGGATTATTGCATTCAATAATAATAGTAAATGTGAGTTTCATTTACTGGTAACTTAAGCTTCTGGGAAGATTCTCTCAAAGTGGTTGTGAGCTGATTTTTTTTTTTTCCTCCTTTTTAATAAACAGAACACTATTAGTGCAGTGCTAAGAAAGAGCAATTTTGTTTTATTTAAAATGTTTTTATTTACTATTTTTAGAGAGGGGGGGAAAGGAGAGAGGTAGAGAGAGAGAGAGACATCAATGTATGGTTGCCTTTCACCTGCTTCCAGCTATAGACCTGGCTGGAGACCTGGCTTGCAACCTGGTTATGTGCCATGGCTGGGAATCGAACCAGCTACCTTTGGGTTCGAAGGCCAGCACCTTATCCTCTGTGCCACCAGCCAGGGCAGAAAGAACACTTTTAAAAGAGTTACTAAATCAAACTGAGCACCCACCAAATGAATTTGGTACAAGGTTGTATAAAAGACAGGTAAGGGCTTCTGCCCTAAGGGAGATTATAACCTATTGGGGAGTAAAACACAGATATCACATTCCATGGTATAATTCACAAATGAGGGGAAAATTAAGTGTCCCAAGATTCTGAGAAGAGAGATATTGGGGATCCAACCATAACAAGTATGATTGATGGGGCTCTGGAACAATTACAGAGTCTGGAACACCTGAAACTCAATTTAGTGATTCCACCATTTGTGGTAACCTGTTATTTCCAGGAAGGGAAAATTCTTGTCACTGCTTCCAGCTTGTGACAAAATGGGACCATTTTCAAAGGGAAGGTTCCGACTTCTACTCCCTGCACCTGAGGACAAAAGGGAGCAGAACCTCACCTTCATGTCTTGCCCTGGCTGACCCCCACCAGGGGCCCCTAAGCACATTCATATGAATCCTGAGGCTTTTGAGAAGGATCACCTGACTGGTTAATAAACATCAATTTTCCTCAGGCTTCACTTGACTTTACATGGTTAGTACCTGACTCCTTTAGCAGAAAGAACTTTAACAGTTCTTTTAAGGTACAAATATTCCCAGAGGGAGGAAAAACATTAAATGAATTCACACTAAGAAATCTCCCTGGGCTTATCAGATCTGCGTTCCTCTTATGAGTGGCTTAGGAGCTCAACATTTCTGGTTGCTGCAGTAGACAACCTCCCAACTGTGCTTGGGTTGTCTCAAACCCTGTCTGGGGCAGTGACATGCTCTCCTTAATAACTGCAGTGCATTTTCTGGGTGTTTTCTTAGCTTAGAGCCATGCCTAGTGTTCAAGTTGCTCAGCAGTCTTAGAGCTTTTTTCCTGCCATCTGGTCCACGAACCCACACAGCAGCACTCAGAGGGCAGGGGACCCCAAGATCCCTGCAAAAATCTAAGAAGGGTTTCTTTGACTTAGTGATTTTATAACTTGTTCTTAGTTTTCCTTTTCTGCAGTAAATAATTCACCATTTTATGAGAGAGATAAGCCTGGCCCTTGTGAGCCAGGAGAGATTTGAGAGATGACGAAAGCAGTGCATTTTATCCATGACCCAAGGACTCTGGCAAGCTGCCCTCCCTGAGCTGTGATCCTGCTTTGTCGTTTTTCTTTCTTTTTTTTTTTTTAATATATTTTATTTATTTTGTTATTACAGTTGTCCCAATTTTCTCCCTTTTGCTCCCCTCCAACCAGTATCCCATTCCCTCCAGCAATGCCCCCCTTAGTTCATGTCCATGAGTCATGTAAGTTCTTTGGCTTCTCTATTTCCTTTGTTCTTCTCAACATCCCCCCTGTCTATTCATTACCAAACACATGCGAAAATACATTTGCACCCATACATATTTTTACACATATTTAAAATACATACTGGATTTTGAAGAGTTAATACAAAAAATTTAAAATATGCCAATAGCTTGCATAATTATTGCATGTTAAATGATAGTATTTTAGATATATTGTAGCAAGATTAAGCAGCTTTTTCTTCTTTAATACTTATTTTACTCTGGAATGCTATTTTGTGAAATATATCACAGAAATGGTGTATTGAAGAACTCACTTTTATGAAAGTTATCCTAGAGACAGTGCCAAACCCATGGTAAAAAATGAATTTGGTTTTGAGTCAGGTCCTTCCCAATCCAATAATACAACTCACCTTTATTTTAAACTACTGGAACTACAACTTATTCTTTTTGGAGTTTTCCATCTTAAATAGCAGATTTATTTATTTATTTAGGCTTTGCACAGGTTTTATTTCTTTCAATACCCTCTGTTTTTCCTCTACATGTGTTTTACAAGTTGAAGCCTTCAGAAATAATAGCACTTACCATGCTCAGCCAGTCCCCAGAGTGGAGATTATTATGGCTACTAAGTTGAGGTAAAAATTAAAATGTCTAAGATTTAAATAATTTTGTGGAATAGTATTCTAGCTAATTTTTGAACTAGTGGCTGACTTCCTATGTGGTCCTAAACTAACCACTGAACTATTTAAGAGTCTGTTGAGATAGAGCTTAGGTATGTTCACATTTCAATAATAAAGTTGACAACAGCATTAATTTCTTTTCCCAAGTATCACCAGTTTGGGGGCCTTCATAATTGGACATGTGTATTTCCACGATTTAGTTGAAAGGAATCTCATCCAGTTTACATGCTAATATGAGAATATATATTGTCTTTTACACGAATCATATAGTTTCATAGTTTGCAACTTCCATCCAAATTGGTCTTCATTCTCAGCATCTTTTCTAACCTAAATGTTGACTAATTTCACAACACACCCATGACCAGTTAGTTGCTATTTAAAACATAAATTGCTAACAAAATCTATATATTACACACCCACAAATAAGCACATATTTTATAACATTGAATAAGAAAGATAGCATGTCATCTATGTAATATACATCCACATTTTCTTACTTTTTTCTTCTTCCTTAATTGCATTAGATTTTTCTGAGTTATTGCAAGTAATCTGATTTTCCCATATAGTGAAGTGATTCTAATCTAAGAAAACTTAACCTGCAGTAATGCAGATACAAGTAATATACAAAATTGTACCTTATTTAGTAAAATTTATTTATAACAAGAAAACATTCATAAGTTAAAGTTGGTTCTTATCCATTCAGTTACCCTATGTCTTTTGATTGGTGCATTTAATCAATTTATCTTTTTACCTGTGTTCCTGTCTGTCTGTTTCTTCATCTCCTTAAAGCAGACCCTTTAGCATCTCTTGCAATGCTGGTTTGGTGGAGATGTATTCTTTTAGCCTTCTTTTGTCTGGGAAACTCCTTATTTCACCTTCCATTTTAAATGAGAGCCTTGCTGGGTAGAGTATTCTTGGTTGCAGGCCTTTGTTTTTCATTGCTTGAAATATTTTTTGCCATTCCCTTCTGGTTTGTGTTTCTGTGGAGAAATCAGCTGATAACCTTATTGGGGCCCCCTTATGTGTTATTAGCTGTTTCTTGCTGCTTTTAGGATTCTCTCCTTGTCTTTCAAATTTGCTCTTTTCATTATGATGTGTCTTGGAGTGGGCCTGTTTGGGTTCATCTTCATTGGGACCCTCTGTGCTTCCTGAGTTTGCATGACATTTTCTCTCCTCAAGTTAGGGAAGTTTTCTATCATTTTTTCAAACAGGTTTTCTATCCCTTGCTCCTCCTCTTCTCCTTCTGGTACCCCTATGATATGAATGCTACTATGTTTCATGTTGTCCTGAAGCTCTCTTAAAACCTCTTCATTTTTTTTCAGTCTTTTTTTCATTTTGTTGCACTGCCTGGGAGTTTTTTTCTACGTTGACCTCCTGCTCGATAATCTGATCTGCTGCTTTCTCTAGCCTGCGTTTGATTTCTTCTACTGTGTTCTTCAATTCAGAAATGGTATTCTTCATTTCCTCCTGGCTCTTATTGATGATTTCCATTTCCTTTTTAATGCTTGTGTAGTTCTCAGTAAGTTCCTTGTAGCTTCTCTAGAGTTCTTTGTAGTTCCCCTGGAGTTATTTGTAGTTTTCTTTGAACTCGTGGAGCTCATTGAGCTTCTCCATCATCATTATTTTGAATTACATGTTTGATAGGGCAATTGCCTCTATTTCATTTTGCACTCTCCCTGGGGATTTCTCCTTTCCTTTCACTGAAGGTTGATTTCTTTGTCTCCCCACTTTAGGTGATTCTTGGTTGTTTCTTTCTCTTGGATTGGCCTGCTTTGACTTAATGTCTTAGTGGTGTGACCTTCTGTGGTGTGGAGGTGCACTTTTTTAATTTCCTGGCTCTGCACTTGGTGACATCAGCTTGTGTCCAAGCCCAGTCCGGACCTAGTCAGCCAGTTGGAGACCACCAGAGATATACAGTCTTTGCCTGTCCCCTTTAGTTGTTAATCCAATCAGTCTGTGATCAATGGTCAGTTTTAGGCACCTCTGGGCAGGGCAGATGAATTCAGTTGTTAATCCAATCAATCTGTGATCTGAGGTCAGGTTTAGGCACTGCTGGCGGATTAATTCCCATGGGTGGGGCTGTGGTTTCCCCTCAGGCTCCCGCCCTTTGGAAAAGAGTGGTCTGCTAGCTGTATGGGGAGTGGGTCACCACTGGACTCACAAAGCTGCTCCCTCAGCCCTCCCCCTAAAGCCACTGACCCAACCTTTTCCCAAGCATCTCTGCTGGAGCCCAGGGTAGGTGGGTGCCGCTGTATTTTCATATGTGGTCCCTTAAAGAACTTGGTCTCTCTGTCAAACTGGCTAAACCTGGTGGCTTTCTGCTTTTCACAGCTGGGTGCTGTTTTATTCTCAGCTTTGTTTCTGTAGGCTGGGAAGGCCATTGGGGTTTATATCCCACCCTTCTTAGGTGGGACCCCCAGCTGCTGAGATGTTTCTCCGTCCCTTCAGCTGTCGCCCATGGGAGCCCTGCCAGCCTCTCGTGTCTCCACACTTCTACTGGTCACATTGTGATAAATCGGCTCTTCCGTCCTGTCCGTGGAAGTAAGACTTCTCTCCAGTTGGTGTTCTGTTGGTTATTTCAGATGATTTCTCCCCAATTAATTTGTAATCCCAGTTTGGTCTTGGGAGGAGATTGGTGTAGCTCCACTTACTCCTCCGTTATCTTGGTTCCTCCTCTTTTTTCTTTTCCTTTCTGGACATGGAAATGCCATTCTTTACAAAAAGGTTTACTTTTATTTTTAAGAATTAATTTTTAGAGCAGTTTTAGGTTCACAGCAACAGTGAGAGGAAGGTACAGCGATTCCCCATATACCTTCTACCCAACACACGTGCATAGCTTGCCGCAGCCAGAGTGGTACAGCTGTTCCAGGTGATGCATCCACACTGACAATAATAACCCAATATCCATAGTTTACATTAGTGCTCACTCTTGGTTGTGTAAGTTCTATGGGCCTACATAAATGTATGATGACAGGAATCTATCATTATAGTATCATGCAAGAATATTTTCACTGCCCTACAAGTCCTTTGTGCTCCCAGAAAGGCCTAATTTCGATCTTGGAAATATCTTTCCTGGGGTGAGTTTCCCACCCCCTGTGGCTGTGGTCATGGTTTCTGGGAGTAGCTTTCAGGGTGACAGAGATGCCATCAGCCCCAGCACACCGCCCCCAAGGCACAATAGACAGGCTGCTTCCACGGGACCCAAATCCAGTACTTCATTCGTTCTGGGCTCTCTCTGTCCAAGGCCCAAGTCAACCTCCCAACCCAGTGGGATTTACAATCCAATGCCACCCAGGCCTAGCAGAATCCCCCATGGACAGTCAGAAACTTGACTGAAAGAAAGGAGGCTCACCACCCTGGGTCCCAGTCCCCACTGTTGGCAGTGAGCTATGTGAGCCATCATATTCTCTTCATTTGCTTGGGGAAAGCAAGCAAGTGGCCACTTGAGAAATTCTGGGCCCTAGAAAATCCCGGACTCAAACCTTTCACCCCCAGGGAGGGGCAAATTGAGTGGAAGACAGGAAACTAATTTCATTTTTTAAAAATTATCGTGATTAAGTTTGAAGGGCTGGATTAAAATATACTCCTGTAATTCAAAATAAAAACAATTTAAACCAGGAAACAGAGTAAGGAAATCCAAATTTCCACATGAAGAGTGCTGTTGATAATTTTTTGGAAATCCCGAATTCTCTCCCCACCTGTCTCATCAGTCTCCCTCTCCCATTGCAGCCGGTGACCCAGCTTCACTGCTGTCCCCAGCTTGCACCCCGTCTGCTCCCACATCCATCACATGTGAAGGCCACCGCTTTCCTCCATTCTTTTCCCTCGAAGGTAAACCAGCCTGTGGCAGCTGCTGGCCAACTTGCAGGATTACGCTCAGAGTGGGGAGCTGCTGGCACTTGGTGGAGGAGAGAACCCCTGAAAGCTCTCCCCCAGGCCCATGCTCCCTGCTTCTGGTCTGCTGGCTGTCCTGAGCCGGAGCCACAAGTCACATTCTTATGAACTGTGCTCAGTCCCCTCATCCCTTTCCCAATTGCTCTGAGCCCATGTCTCTCATAAAACACCTGGGCCCTCACAGGCACCATCAAAATCTAGTGCGTTATTTGCTTTCATGACAGGTAACACTATTCAGGAAGGTGGCTTAGACAAAGGAAAAAAAATGTTAGATGAGGTACATTTAAAATAACTTTGCCCCAGTGCGTAAAATTCAGAGACCAACAGAAACACAAAACTTGCTCAGAACTAATTAGGCAAAGCAGATACTAACAACATTTCCACCCTTCTCCTGGGTTTTACAGTGAGGACAGCAAAGAGAAAAAAGCGGGGACGCGTAATGAGAGTGAATACGGTAATTTCTTCATTTGTTTGGAGCACTGGACTTGGGACTTAGGAGTGCCAGCTGCGGGCCACTCAGAGCCACATCTGACCTGGACTGAAATGTAGGTGAGAGGCAAGATTGGCTCCTGTCCTAGAAAATTATAACCTAAAATCCAGGACCAGGAGCAGGCAGCACAGCACTACCTTGGCTTCAACAGGCCCCTCAGGCTCTCCCTGCAAGGGAAAGGTTCAGCTGCTGAACAGCAGGCTAGGCTAATGGGGGTCTTGATGTTCTGATTGAGCTTTTGTTCCTGATTATTCAAAGTGGACTCCGAAGAAGTCACAGTGAAGAAGTTATCACCAAGCAGGTATGTTTTTTCTTTCCTTCTCTTTTGCTACGGGCAGACTGCCCCCCAGCTCCATACAAAAGAAGTGTGGGAACACTAATGGAGCTTATGCTTGAGGCCAGCATCACAGTGTGTTGTGTAACACGCTGACCTTGCTGCTCTCCACATTTCTGGGATGCAAGGGACCATGAGGACAGTCACTCAATATTAATTGTCCCATTGACAATTATCCCCAATCCTGCACTGGCCTCCTAGAGAAACAGTCATGGTGGGAACCTCAGTCCTACCTGAGTTACCACAAGTCGTACATACAATTAGCCCCTCTCTATTGCACAGTTGGAGTCTAAAATATTCTAAGCAAGGCCTCAGAGGCTATTACTTATTTACTGAGTTGGTTAATAAAAAAGATAATTTTTCTGTACACAGAAAAATGTTTATTTAAAACATTTAGTTATATAGCAACTAATAAAATAAAGTAAGTGAAATATTAAAATATAATAAATAATAACTTAAAAACTTTAGTTATATAATAAACAGCCTATATCAAGAGTTATAAACTATGGTTCACAGGCCAGATCTGGCCCACCAGCTGTTTTTGTAAATAAAGTTTTATTGGAACACAGTCATGCTCGTTTACTATGTATTATCTATAGCTGCTTTTGCTCTACAACAGCACAATTGAGTAGTTGCAAAGGAGAAAGGGTAGCTACCAAAACATAACAGATGAATTATCTGACCCTTTTTAGAAAAATTTGCCTGCTCCTAGTCTCAAGCTATTATCTTGCTCCTCAATTATTATGAGGACATATATATTATTATGTGGACAACCACAAAACTGATTAAACTGTTGTTACTAGGTAATAGCCTTCTAAAATTTTAAATTATTACCGGCTACTTATAAAAATGAAAAAGCCATACAGAGAAAGTTAAATTCCCCCTTAGCCATCCTGCCAAAGCTAATACCCTCTTCCACCAAAATAATTCCTATAACCAGTTTGGTGTATTTATTGCCAAATTGTTTCCTTTGCATTCACATATACATTTATGTACTAATAAATTAGTTGTTGTCATATGCTCATTCTGTTTTTCCACTCAACAAACTTTCTATATCCATATTCCATATAGAGACTTTCCAGGTCTTCATATAGCTCTACTTCAGTTTTAACTGTTACATGGTATTCCACAGAATACCATGAGAGGAGAATGTTTCTGTCCCTCCTGACCCAGGAGGGCACCTGCTCTTCTTGTTCAGGGAAAGGTCAGTGTGCTCTCCGGGCACCTGCTGCTTCTCAAATTGCATTCAACTCAAAACAGCCAACTGCCAGGTGGCATAGTTTGGGGTGAAGCACTCTGAATGCCCTGTCTGACACTTCCCATAACCGCTGGATGAGTGGCCGGGGACAGAAGGAAGGGTTATTTAGCCATCTCCTTTTTGATAGATAGGGTAACTGTTTCCAGTATTCCCCTTTTACCAAAATGTTACAATGACCCTCACTGTATTCATCTTGTGCCCACACGCAAGTGTTTTTCTAGAAGATATACTGAGAAGTTGAATTGCTTCATCATGAGGTATGTGCATTTTAATTTTTCATACTGTCCAATTGCCCTCCACGGTGCCTGTACTAATTTATACTCTGACTGGCAGAGAATGATAGTTAATGCTCCTTCACACCCTGATGCTTGCCATTTGTTAAACATTTTATTACTTTTCCAACTGGATAAGTGAATATATTACCCTTTTCAAAAATATTTAAATTTCCCTGATTACTAAGGTATTAGTTTTCTAGGGTTGTTGTAATAAAATATTACAGACTGAGTGGCCTAAACAACAGAAATTTATTTTCTCACAGTTCTAGAGGCTGGAAGTCCAACTTGAAGGTGTGAGCAGGGTTGGTTTCTCCTGAGCCTTCTCTTATTGGTTTGCAGATGGCTGTTTTCTAGCTATATTCTCACATGGCCTTTCCTGTGTGAGTGTCTCCCTGCTATCTCTCTTTGTGTTCAAATTTCCTCTTCTTACAAGGACATCAGTCATATTGGATTACAGTCCATTTTAATGACCCCTCTTTGAGCTTAATTACTTCTTTAAAAGCCCTATACTCAAATATAGTCACATTCTGTGGTACTGGAGGGGCACAAGTCAACCTATAACAACTAATGAAGCTGGGCATCTTTTTATGCAATCCTTGGCCATCTTTTTGTATATGTC
Source organism: Noctilio leporinus (assembly GCA_004026585.1). Classification (NCBI taxonomy): domain Eukaryota; kingdom Metazoa; phylum Chordata; class Mammalia; order Chiroptera; family Noctilionidae; genus Noctilio; species Noctilio leporinus. The sequence continues at coordinate 27,395 of PVIW01011542.1, read as the reverse complement.
TTGGCCATCATGCTGTCTCTTCTTAATTGCTTATTTGTATCCTTAGCTCCTTTTATATTGCACTATCTTTTTCTATTCACTTCTAGGAGTTTCCTATTTACCCTTAATATTTATTATTTGATATATATAGTATATAATAAATCTTCTAAGTCTACAATTTGTTTTTTAATTGTTAACATTGTGTTTCTAGTTGGTGGAAATATTTAAAATTATTGTTGTGCTAATGTTATTTTGAAGTAGTTGAAGTTATTAATTTTCTCCTTGATGGATTTTGCTCTTTGGGCTAAGAAAGTATTCTCAACTTTCAAGCTTCTGATAATATTTTGGCATACTCTTTTCTAATGCTTTTATCATTAAAAAATAGGTCTGGAATTTTTTCAATGAATTGTTCCAATAACATTTATTAAAAAGTCTGTCCTTTTCCTCTCCATGTGAAATGTCACTTCCATCATGTATTTCGGATGGATATTCTCTCATTTACATGTCTGTTGCTGGATAACCTCCTTGTTCTTCTGTTTCTATTTTCAATACCTGAGCCAACTTCCATTATAGCTTACTGTTTCTAATAGCTTTTTACTGATATATAGGAAAATATTTTGTGTTTTGATATTTTGTCTGGCCACCTTACAGTATTCTCTTAATAGCTGTAAGAGTTTATCAGTTGGTTCCTTTGGAATTTCTTGGCAGACAATCGTATTACATATATCGTATATAATAAGAGATTTTTCCTTTCATTCTAATCTTTACACTATATAGTTGTATTGTTTTTTCTTGGCCTTCCAACACAACGCTGAGTAATAACCATGAGAAAGAATAGCCTTGGGGCTGATGCAGATTTGTGTGGCTCGTACACTGCCTAATTCTTGGGGTACAAATCACACTTAGGTGTCTTAGGTATTCTTGTCATGTTCCTGATTTTAATCCATTTTTATTACATGCTATGAATTCATATTTCTAGGCAATTTCTTTGCAGAATTCTTTGAGGCCAGGATTATGTCCTGGTCACAACCTGGGAAGAACATAAAAATGTGCATAGGACTCTTGCACACAGAGGCTTTCTACCAGGTGTGGTGATTTGAAGGGAACTGTACCCAATACCTGCTCATCCACCTGCCATACCTTATGAATGTCTGTAAAACATTGAAATAGCAAACTGATATCCTACTGAAAATTAAGATGAAGATAAATATTAAATTTCTTATGTAACATATGAAACAATATTCCTGGGTCTCTATGAATTCCAAGTAGAGTCAAACTATAAAACCACAGGCAAGACCACTACACATGCACGTAAGAGATAGGTGGACATATCAGAGGTTGTTGCACCCTGTTAAATATTGGAAGAGAGTACGAGGTGTATTTTTGACTTGGGGTGACCCTAGATCTCAACCCTGATCCATGTCTAGGTATGAACTTTCTGATCTCTTGGATCTAATGACTGCATCCAGAAAACACAAAAACCAACTTTATTTTATGGCCCCTGAAGATGACAGTTGGCCTCTCACATTTGAATTCATACAGTGTGATGTTTGCTCTCTCATTTCCCTCTGGGTGCCTTTCCCATGCCAGAACAAAGAAAGGGGAGACTTTTTTTTTTTTTTTAGATTGTATTCATTACTTTTAGAGAGAAGGTCAGGAAGGGAGGAAGAAAGGGAGCGAGACATCAATGTATGGTTGCCTTTCACCTGTTTCCAGTTAAGGACCTGGCTGGAGACCTGGCTTGCAACCTGGTTATGTGCCCTGGCTGGGGAATTGAACCAGCGACCTTTGGGTTCACAGGCCAGCACCAATCCACTGAGCCACACCAGCCAAGGATACTTTTATTTACAATATTTGATCCATTTCAAAAAAAAATATCTTAATATGTGACCTCATTTTATCCCCATGAGCATTGGTCATGAAAATTTAATTTAAGTAGCATATCTATTTGCACTACAGGGAGAATCAGAATACAGGGAAAAGAAAAGAAGTTCTATCACTTATTGCCTTCCTGGCCTTGGACACACCTCAAGGCCCCAATTTCCTTGTTTGTGAAAGGGAAACCAGGACCTGCCCCACCTGCTCAGCTGAGGGAGGCCTGTTCTGGTTACCTCACAGGCACATCCCAGAAGATGATTTTGAAATCATTTTGTAAACATCAAAACCTGTGTAATGTGAGTTAATAAATGAGCCAAGCTTCTGCCTTCATCGATCAAAACCAGTAAGTTCTATAAGCTTCTAGAAATTCAATTCATTTATAATTTCCCTTTACCTGCTTTGTTTCCTTTTTATCCTCTGGTATACATATTTATTATAGATATAAAAGTTCTGTTACATACATACATATATATGCATATGTGTATATATATATATAATATGCATATTATGTATATACTCATAAGACATATATAAAAACATCTGTGTGTATATATTATAACCTATTTCCAATAGTTTCTATCACTAAAATCATGATTTTTCTACCATTTCTCCCCTTTCTCTCAGACTCTGTTGTTTCAGCTCCAAATTGCTTACTCTTTCCTCCCCATAACCTCAATGACCTGGGTCCAAAGCCTTTGATTTGACTCTAAAGATGAAATGTCACCTGCATCTCCTCTGCACACCCTTTTCCTGGGAAGGGTCTGTCTCTCACATCCAAATGTACATTGACTTTAAACAACCATATGTAATGCCACTCATCTCACATGCCTGTGCGGTCCCTTTCTCTATTTTCTGGATCCTTAAGGTATGTTTATTGCCATATCCTCTGCCTGCCATTTGATTTGGTCATCTTCTCCCTCGTGTGCCTTTTGTGTACGGCTGAATTTCTGTCTGGTTAGTTAGATTTCTAGATCCTTGCTACTCTGAGTGGGCACCTCAGACCACAGCATCAGAGCCTGCCAGGAGTGCAGGTGGGAAGTTCAGGCCCACTCCAGACTGCAATGTGCACAGTCAAGTTGGAGAATCCCCATCTTAGGGTGTAAGTGATTCTAGGTGACCTAAAGCAGTGGGGACGCTGGGGCAGACGTAGGAGAGGAGGGCAACCATCAGTGACTGCCCCTGGCCTCACAGAGATTCAAATGTGTCTAAAAAGCTAAGATTGTCTGGAATCAAATGCGGATTAACTGACCTGGTCATCTTTTCACTCCTCCCAACAGCGCTTTGCACAACTGTTGCTACTCTCCTTCCTGCTGCTTCTCTGCCTCGTAGCTTCTGCCTCCACACCACCCTCCTGGCTCAGTGTCTTGCTTTCTGGTGTGAGGGCGCCCATGGCACTCACATCCCTCTCATACTTTGACTTCCCTTTTAATACTCTTTGAATATTTGATCAACATTTATTTAGTTATAAGTGATGTTATTTTTTAAAGTTGTGGTAAAATATAATGTAACATTTACTATCTTAACCATTTTTAAGGGTACAATTCAGTAATGTTAGGTATATTTGTATTGTGTGACTGATCTCAAACCTTTTGTATCTCCTAAGATGGAAACTCTATACCCATTAAACAACAACTCCATGTTCCTCCCTCCCACAGCCCCTAGCAACCATCTTTTACATTTTAAAAAACTTTATTGAGGAATAATTGCAATATCATTGTATATATTTAAAGAGTACATGTGATGATTTGATATACATATACATATGGTACATTGTCGAATGATTACCAAGGTCAAGGTAATTAACACACCCATCACCTTACATAGTGCATGTGTGGTAAGAATGCTTAAGATTTATTCTCAAGCCCTGGCTGGTGGCACGGTGAATAAGACACCAGCCTGCAAACCCAAAGGCCGTTGGTTCAATTCTCAGCCAGGGCACATAACCAGGTTACAAGCCAGGTCTCCAGCCAGGTCCTTAGCTGGAGGCAGATGAAAGGCAACCATACACCAATTGCCTTTCTTCCTCCCTCCCTGCCCTTCTTTCTAAAAATAATAAATAAAATCTTAAAAAAAAACGATTTATTCTCAGCAAAGTTACAGTATATAATACTGTATCATTAACTACAGTACCATGCTGCACATTTGCCACCATTCTCCTCTGTTTCTGTGAGCTGGACTGTTCTAAATACTTCATATTAGTGGACTCATCTAGCACTTATCCTTTTGTAAACAGCTTATTTCACTTAGCATAATGTCTTGGAGGTTTATCCATTTGTAGCCTGTGTCAGAATTACCTTCCAAGCCTGAAAAGATTCCATAATATGTATATGAGTCTCCTTTACAAGGACAGAGATGAGAGGCTATGAACACTCATATGTAACACAGTCGTTAGTATTTTATCTAACACATCCTGTCTTTTTCTGGTGTGTGTGTTAAGGAAGAAATAATACCTTTTTCTTTAAAAAGCTTTCTTTGATCCCTGTGCTAAAACTAAAAGCTCATTTGATGGGTATATTTTCAAAACCCCAGCTCTCACTTTAACTCCCACCTTGCTGCCAATTCATTCTCTTGTAGCCAAAGTTCACTCTTCCCCCTTCAGAGTTGCCAGAAGGAAATGTAAGCTCAACCCTTGCCACTCACTCAAGCATGACAGTTAGCAGTGTGGCCAGAGAGGTGACAGGGTTAGTGGCAGGACAGGGTCAAGGACAGGACAGGGTCAAAGACAGGCCAAGCAACCTTGCTTTGCCAGGTCAGTGGAAGGGCCTCTCTGAAGACTTACCCTGTTTTGCCACTGTCATCAAGGCATTTGGGCCTGACCTCAGCATCAAAATGTAATGGGAGACTGAGCTGGAAAGGCTCTGCTGCTGGTCTGAGACAGCATCTCCCCTGGAGACTCCAGCGTCTGTGTGGCAAAGGTTAATAGATACAACAGAACCAGGGCGGAGATAGATTTACATAAATGAAACTTAGGCTTCTGGGCCCTTCACTCACATGGGCTCCTTCCTATGGTCATAGGCTTTTATAAAATATCCAGAAGTACAATATTCAACCACAGTTGCATTGAGATAACTTTTACTTCCACTGTATACTTTCCCCGATGTGGAGTTGTGATGGAATGCCCATGGGCACAGGCAAATGAATTGGAGACAATTAGCTAAGGTGTTAACATGGCTACAGCTACTTGCGTGCAGAGTTCGTGCCAGCTAGCCAGTGCAGAAACAGTTCCAGGAATGCCCCACTCCACCTCCTCATCCAGGGCATGACGGGAAGGCACAGGGCCTGAGATGCATCACATCACCCCACCCTGTAGTGTCCAGACTGCAGGAGGGGGATGGCGTTTGAAATGAGTGAAACCACAACTCAATCTATGGAAAATCCTTCCAGGAAGGAAAACTTCTGTGAAAGAATCTTGATAGAGGTTTTCTTGTTGGACAACAATCCTCAACAATTGTGAAGATGAAACTTTTCGCCATTATCACAATAAAAAGCAAATTTTGATCACCAATGCTAGAGGAAGATTTTTATCTTTTCTATCCATTTAAAAAAAAAAAACAAAACATGGCATTTACAAAATCATTGTTACATGAAGAATATTATTTGTTTTCTATAGCTGCTACAATAACACACTTGGGGCCTTGAGGTGTGTCCAAGGTCAGGAAGGCATTAAGTGACAGAACTTCTTTTCTTTTCCCTGTATTCTGATTCTCCCTGTAGTGCAAACAGATATGCTACTTAATTAAATTAACTTTTCATGACCAAAGCTCATGGGGATAAAATGAGGTCATATATTTTAAAAACTGTTTGAAATGGATCAAATATTGTAACTAAAATTATCCTTGGCTGGTGTGGCTCAGTGGGTTGGCGCTGGCCTGCGAACAAAAGGTTGATGTTTTTCTTTCCCTCCCTCCCTCCCCCTTACTCTCTATCTAAAATTAATAAACATATCTTTGGGTGAAGATGGAGGGAAGGAAGGAAGGGAAGGAAAGAAAGAGAGAGAGAAAGAAAGAGAGAGAGAGAGAGAGAAAGAAAGAAAAAGAAAGAGTCACACACAGTAACTGTGCTATTCACTCAGCTTTTATTGAGTGAATGCATCAATATCCTACTCGCATTAACAATGTAAGAGAATTACAACACACAGAGCAATCAATGGGGGGTAATGAACCCGAGTCCCAGAGTCTCAATCTGCAAGTTGGGGAGACAGCAGAGCAAGGGAGTTGTTAGCATCTTGCAAGGAAGGATATCCAGAGCCAGGTGGGCAGCGGGGCAGGTGAAGTCCTCAGTCCAGAAGGGCACAGCCTCCAGTGGCCAGTGCCAAGGGAGGTCAGTGTGGCGTGGAGCAGCACTCTGGTGTGTGGAGCTCAGATGTCTCAGCAATGGTCTGAAACCTGCCTCAGTTATACCTGGAAAGTGGTGTACGATACCTTTCTGGGTCTTTTTAATAAATGTCTTGGCACCCTGATGTCAAGTGTGGCATTTGCCCAGAAACCAAGGGCTGGTCCCTCTCTGCAGACATGGCTGTTCTGATCATATGTGCAAATATCTTAAGCGTGTCCCCTTGCCAGATGTGTCTAGAGTAAGTTTTCAGGTAGTTTTCCTCTTGAACCAAAGTGTCATGGCTCACTAAAAATCATTTTAGTTGACATGAGTGACTCCGTTTTGTTTTATATACTTTCTGCTATCTTGATTGAACCAATGTCATTTTATCAGTCCTGCTCTCCACAAAGACAACCACTTCCCATATTGACACCCCATTTCCAGCCTGTTGGCCTGGATGAATCCACAGTGCCATTTAGCTGCATTCTCACAAAATCTCAAACACTTGTTGATCATTTCCCAGCCACCCACTCTTCCTAGCATCTTCCTTTTAGTCCTTCCCTTTCACAGGTTCAACCCGTGAGGGGAGGAATGTTCATGTTCACACAATTGTCTTTTTTTCTAGCTTGTAGTCATGATTAGCCATCTATCCTATATCATTGAGTCTTCTTGGTTTAGACATTCACGATGAGTGTGCAGCATCTCATAGCCTAATCTCCCTTTGACCAGGAAATCCCAGGTCTGTGGATCTGAAGCAGGGTCTCATTCTGCCTTTTTTTGAACCTGCTCTGAGTCCTCTCCCAGCACCAAGGCAGCAGCACTTTCTCTGCAAGAGCTCCTGTGGGCCTCCTGTTGTCCTTCTCTGCTGAGCTATTCTATGTCGTTCTCACTCTCATGGCTGCCTCTGCAGTCCCCTCCCTGCTCCCTCCTTCAGCCCTGTCATCTCTCCTCTCTCTTCTCCTACTCCCAGCTCCTAGCCACTTCCTTCCAGAGATCCTTGCTCCTTTTAGAGCAGAATGCTATTTATGTATTTATTAGAATTCCCCTCCATTATCATCTGGGGATGCACCACTCTCCTTCTTTTTCTTCTCTTCAAGTTCAAGTGTGTCTTCTCTGAAGTACATGCTCTCCACTCCTGGGGTTGGGGGTCCCCTCTAGGCTGGCTTCTGAGTGGCACCCACCACCCAGTTCCTTGGCAGCCTCCTCCCTTTTCACTGCTTACGCTTCCAGATCTGCCTCTGTAGCAACCTTCCCTCAGACAGGGCAGTGCATGCTCCTCTTCCTCTTGATGTCCAAGGCCATGCTGGCCTGGTCAGAAGCTTCTGTGTCAGTTATGAGGCTCCTGAGCACCAGAGAAGTTGGTGAGTAGAGTGAGTTAGTCCAAGGTCAGAAACAGAAGAGGAGCCTCTTGACAATGAGGGTGGGACAATGCCCACTGAATCTCCAGCCCAAGAGAGAAGAAATCAAAGTTCTCTGATGTCCAGAAGATTGTCGGACAACAGGTCCTGCTTGGTCACAATTAGCCACTGCCATGTGTATACAGTGTATGTGTCATTCTCTGAGGATCTCCTTTCTCCCTAATTTAATAGGGGATGTGGGGCCCTAGCCAATGAAGCAACTGCATATATATAGGTATATGTCTGCTTGGGAAAAATGCTGTCACAGGTATACAGGGACGAGCCTTCAGCAAGTGCAGCAATCCTGTAGGCAGCATACTGTAGGACCACCAGGATGGCTGGCTCACCCCAAAGCTCCCCAGAGATCCCTTGTGGCTAAGCCAAAGAAGGCTTAGTCAAAGCCCCTGGCTGGTGGGAAACAAAAGAAAAACCTCCAACAGAAACAATGACTAAAATGCAAAGGCTGAGAACCACTGAATCTGTAGAAAGCAGGCAGCATCAGCCCCAGAAATACTGTAGGTTCTTTCTTTCCTTTCTTCCTTCCTTCTTTCTTTTCTTTTCTTTTCTTCCTTCCTTCCTTCCTTCCTTCTTTCTTTCTTTTTTTTTTCTCTTTTTAATTTTATTGTTGTTGTATTACATCCATCCCCTTTTTGCTCCCCTCTGTCCTCCTCCCCTCCCACCCATTCCCCCCAAAATCAATCCCACCTGTTGTCCATGTCCATGGTTCCTTTATTCTAGGTTCTTGTCTAAGCTGCTCCCCTTCTTTGCCTAAAAATATGGAACGCTTCACGAATTTGCGTGTCATCCTTGCGCAGGGGCCATGCTAATCTCTGTATCGTTCCAATTTTAGTATATGTGCTGTCGAAGCAAGCACTTCTTTCTTTCTTTTCTTTCTTTCTTTCCCTCCCTTCCTTCCTTCCTTCCTCCCTTCTTTCCTTCCATCTTCACCCAAAGATATGTTTATTATTTTTAGATAGAGAGGAAGGGGGAGGGAGGGAGAGAAAGAGAAACATCGATTAGTTATTTCCTGTATTTGTTATGACTAGAGATTGAACTTGCAACTTTTTGGTGTAGAGCTGACATTCCAACCCACTGAGCAACCCAGCCTGGGTTGCTGTATTTTTAACATAAGGTCATCTGCATACATTAGCCTCTGCTTAGAAAGTCATGAATGGGGAATATAGATGAAGCCTCCCGGCAACTGGCCAAGATCCAGCAATGGGCATCACAACCTTGACTGTTTCTCTGACATGGCACAGGACGCCTCTGGGTGTGACCAGAGTGGCAGCAAGTTTCCTTGGGTCCTGCTACCACCAGGATTGAGATGGCAGGAACTAAGGATCTTAGGGAATCGCTTTCCCTAAGCTTTCTTTCCAAGAGCAAAGAGCTACTTGAAAGGAATCACAGGACACAGAGGACTGTTTGAAATGCACTGCCTAGGAAAAAGTGGCCTAGAAACACAGGAGGTTTAATAAATGGCTTACCCACAAAGGAACAGATCCTGTGAAGGGCACAGCAGAATGTTGAATTGTTGAATTGAGAACACATATTTTGGACTAAAGCTGACCTGGATTCAAATTCTGCCTCCACCTCCTACTAGCTAAGCAATGTCAACTGATCGCTGGCCCAAAGCAGGGTGGGGACATGTGCTCACTGCAGCCAACCCTAGTCATGCACAAACACTGCATTCATAAATTTACTCATTCCGTTATTGGTGGTTCTTCCTAGCTGAGACTATGTTCTATCTTTGGGCTTCAGCCTCAAAACTAGATTTACAATTAATTATTCTTCCATGGCCTCACTGCAGGAGGATTTCACTTTCAGGAAATACAGGAGGTGATCTTGTCAATCCCCTGCTGGTAATTTCACAGAACACCAAACACAGTGAGGATCAGGCATTGGGGTCCATTGAATCTGCAGGTCTAACTGGTCATATGCAATTCACATGAAATAGATGTGGCTGGCATGTACCAGTCACCTGGTCACCATCATTTTCCTGGTGCGCAAGGCACCCTTCTATGAGGAGGACTGAGGTAAGAGTGCTACAGGCAGCCCAGTTCCCATCTATCGCTAACTAAATTCTAAGGGCTCTGTTTCCATTATTTCTTGCCTCGTAACAAGACTCTCCAAAGCCCACTGGATTACACCAACCACCACTTTCTTCCTTCATGGTCCTGTGTGCCGCCAGGGCTCAGCCAGGAGCCCTTCTGCTCCACATGGCATCAGGTGGATGCTTAGCTGGGTTGGGGCCTCCAAGAGGGCTCATTCACATGTCCAGGGCTCAGTGGGCACAGCAGGAAGCCTGGGGGTGCTAAGCATGGGTCGGTCATACATATAAGTTACTCAGCTACTCAATTTTCTATACTGTACTTTACTTCTCTACAGCTATTCTATAACTACCTATTTGTACTTCTTAATCCCCTCACCTCTTCTCCCATTCCCCCACACCGCCTCCATCTAGCAACCATCAAAATGCTCTCCGTATCCATGATTTTATCTCTGGTCTTCTTGTGTGCTTAGTTTGTTTTCTAGATTCAATTGTTGATACACATGTATTTTTGCCATTTTATTGTTCATAGTTCTGATCTTCTTTTTCTTCAGTAATCCTCTTTAACATTTCATATAATGATGGCTTGGTGATGATGAACTCCTTTAACTTCTTGTCTGGGAAGCTCTTTATCTGCCCTTCAATTCTAAATGATAGCTTTTCTGGATAGAGCAATCTTGGTTGTTTGTCCCTGCTTTTCATGACTTTGAATATTTCTTGCTAATCCCTTCTAACCTACAAAGTTTCTTTGAGAAATCATCTGACGATCTTATGGGAACTCCCCTGTAAGTAACTAACTTCTTTTCTCTTGCTGCTTTTAAGATTCTTTTTTTATCTTTGACCTTTGGCATTTTAATTATGATGAGTCTTGGGATGGGCCTCTTTGCATCCATTTTCTTTGGGACTCTGTGTTTCCTGGACTTGCATGTCTATTTCTTTCACCAAATTAGGAACATTTTCTTTCATTATTTTTTCAAATAGGTTTCCAATTTCTGGCTTTTTCTCTTTTATTTCTGGTACCCCTATAATATGAATGTTGGACCTCTTAAAGTTGTCCCAGAGGCTGCTTAGACTATTCTCATTTTTTTAGATTCATTTTTCTTCTTGTTGTTCTGATTGGTTGTTTTCTGCTTCCTTATGTTCCAGGTCATTGGTTTGATTCGCAGCTTCATCCATTCTGCAGTTGTTTCCCTGTAAATTATTCTTTATTTCAATTAGTGTATCTTTCATTTTTAACTGGATCTCTTTTATGATTTTGAGGTCCTTACTAAGTTCCTTGAGCATCCTTATAACCAGTCTTTTGAACTCTGCATCTGAAAGATTGCTTATCTTCATTTCACTTAGCTCTGTTTCTAGTTTTGATATTTTCTTTCATTTGGGTCATGTTTCTTTGTCTTTTCATTTTGGCCTCCCTATGTTTGTTTCTATGTATTAGGTAGAGCTGCTTTGACTCCCTGTCTTGGTAGCATGGACTAATGTAGTAGGTGTTCTGTAGGGTCCAGTGACACAGTTTCCCCTGTCATCCAAGCTGAACACTGGAGGTGTGCCCTTGGTGTGGGCTGAGTACGCCTTCCTCTTGTAGTTGAGCCTTGGTTGCTATTGGCAGATCAATGGAAGGGATTTACTCAGACCATTCAGCTTCAAGGACTGGCTGTGGCCACTTCCCACCAACCTCCACCCTTCATGGAGGATCAGCTATGCAGGGATAGGGTGGTGGTTCTCCTACACCACCTGTGGTCTGTAGCTGTCCACTGGGTGTGCTGGCCCCGAGGTTCCCTGGTGGTGCAGGCCAAGGTCAGCCCCGACCTATATTTTGCCTGGAGCCACCCTGCCTGAGCTATAAAGCAACCTGAGATGCTGCTACTGTGCTGGGCTTGGGGATTCCCAGGCAAAGCCAAGTTGTGACTCTAGACTGGCTGCTGCTAGTGCTGGGCCTGGGGCTCACTGAGGCCAGCTGTTGCTTATTGGATGGGATTTAGGAAGTTGTGAAGCATGAGCCAAGACCAGCCATTCAAGAAAAGCAGCTTGGGTGGGCCTGTAAGCTGGGTGAGGCAGGGTCTCTGGGGGTCTCCAAGGCAGGTCAAACAGTGTTAGCCAGGTTGATCGAGTCTCAGATATAGAATCAACTTGCTGGCTTTTTGTGGGGAGGGTTTAGGAAAGGGACAATGGCCTCTGCTCGTCTTGATGCCAGACAGTTCAGTTCCTCCTAGCATGCCACTGGTGCCTTTCAAGCTGCTGTCCTGGTGCTAGAGTTCTGAGGGGGTGAGTCTGAGTCAGTCCATGTGTGGGTTCTTTAAGAGGAGCTGCTTGGGGCTCCATCATTTTCTTCCATGGACTCTATCTCCATTGGTTTTTGCAGCCAGAAATGGTGAGGACTTATCTTCCTGTTTCTGGAACCCTGGGCTGGGGGTCATGGTGTGGGACTGAGACTCCTCATGGGGCTGAGACTCCTCACTCCAGAGATATACCTCCTGAATTTTTATCCACCACACATGAGTGTGGGACTAGTTTACTCTGCATGTGCACTCTCCTACCAATCTGGATGGATGTGGTTTTGTTAACTCTGTTGTTGTCAGGCTTCCATTCAACTCAATTTCTGACAGTTCTGAGCAATGCTTGTTCTCTATTTTAGTTGTATTTCTGATGTGGTTGGGCAAAGGAGCAAGCCATGTCTGCCTATGCCATCATCTTTATCAGAAGTCCAGATTAATTCTAATTCATCATTACAGGTGAAGCTGTCCCCTTTCATCTGCCATGCTATCAGAAAAAGAAATTTGCATATTGAAATTTTACTAAAAGTTGTATTTTGGTCTTAGAAAAGGCAATGTCATCTGTGGTGTGGTGGCCCTCAGCAATCAGTGTCTAGAGAGACTTTTGGGAAGAGTAGTGACTTCACAGTTCCCAATTTCTGCTCTTCACTCTGAGTGCCCATCCCATGTGAAAGTCAGGTCACTCTCTCAGGGGGAAAGTCACCTAGGTGGACACCTTGAGTACAGCTCTATTAATGGATACAAGTTCTTTTTTTTTTTTTTTTTTTTTTTTTTTATTGTTGTTGTATTACATCCATCCCCCTTTTGCTCCCCTCTGTCCCCCCACCCACCCACCCATTCCCCCAAAGTCAATCCCACCTGTTGTCCATGTCCATACAAGTTCTTTGATTATCCACCTATGCCCCAGCGTCACTAGGACCTGGCCCTTTTTTCCCCTGCATTGTGTGACTGGCTCATCTCTCTGTCTTTCTCCCCATGTGGTCCGTTACTCAATTGAAAACCCCCTTTCACCTGTCATTGCAGCTTCCTCTGGGAGCCTGGGCCACAATGCACTTGAGAGTCTGCCCCCTGTCAAGGTCTTCCCGGTTCCAGGAACCATCATTAACAAGTGGCCTATCTCATGGGCTGCCCCCTGGTCAGGCCTTTTACCTGTTCATGTTCCCTTATCTCAGTCCATGCATGAATTATTTCTGTAGTCCAACCCAGGTAGCCTTTTCTTTTTTCTCTTGTTTCCTCCTCTTACCTTTCTCACTCCCATGTTCTTGCTCCTGGGTTTTCCTTCAGGGTCCTATTTGCATGTGTCCACAGAACCAATGCGAGTGACACAGTGAGGACTGCCTGTCCAGCCCTTTCATTGCTTGTCATAATTTTACTTCTAGTTCCAGACAGCTGCAAGCAAACCTGGAGGTGAGACTTGAAGAAAGGTGGAACCATGATGACCTTATATACTGCAGAGAAGCAGACTCCACCCCTGGAAAGTCTCCCTCCAATGCAGAGGAGGGAGATGGGGGACTCCAAATCTGCCGTGTATGTGGGGACAAGGCCACTGGTTATCACTTCAACGTCATGTCATGTGAAGGATGCAAGGGCTTCTTCAGGTAGAGTAACCTTTCAACCTTCACCCATTGGTCACATCTAATTGGGGTTCTGCTGTTAGCCCACTGGGCGCCAGGGCCTCAGCTTGACCTGCCTCCTGAGTTCAGGTTCGGAGTGTGGGCTGGTGGCCATTCGAAGGCTCCTAATTAGTCTCCGGAGAGCCATTTACACCTCAGAGAAATCCTCTTCTGTTTTCCTACTTGAAGAAGGTCTCCTTCTATTAAGATGCCCCTTTGTTTCTCCATATGTTCTGAATAAAATAGAAATTCAGTCTATAAAAGAAGATAGTATTTTAAAATCCAAAATGCAAGTGTTCAAATCAGTCTTAGAGTGTTGTTTTTGAGTGGCATAACATAAATATGACCAGACAAGCTCATCTACAACAGGCAAATAGGGAGGTCCAGAACTGAAAGACTAAAAAGTTCCAGCCCAGAGCAAGATAGGCCCAGACAGGAGGGCTCAGGTTGTCCAGCTGAAGAAAGAGAACAGCAAAGCTCAATGCAGGCTCAGGCCAAGGGGAACGGAAAGGAGGGGAGTGAAGGAAGTAGTGTGATGGGAAGGGCTCTCTGCTGGTCCTCGTGGAGAGCTGCATGTGCTGAGAGCAGCTCCCACCTCCATCCAGGGTCACACTTGGGACTCTCATGCATTGTTGTCAGGACATCAGCCTTACTGGACCCTCTGAAGAGTTTTTTCTGGATGCTGGACAAGGGAATGGACACAAACCTGAGAACCAGGGCCCTCAGATAGGCTGCTGTCAGCACTTCCTGGCTGGGGCCTGACCCATAGGAGGGCTTCCAGGCCCATATTACCCCAGGGAGGCACTATAGCAGTTCGGTGCCCCTCCATCCACACACACACCCTGAGTGAAGAAATTCCTGCTTTGAGCTGCTTGAGCCACTCAGGTCCCCAGGGGGCTAGGTGAGCCTAGGACAGGTTCTAAGACGCCCCTGTTCCAGTGGGAAATGAACATGCCCATTGTGTGAATTAGAGGTCAGACCAGCAGCAGTGTCAGGCTGCATTCAGTTACAAGTGACAGAACGCTCCATTCAAAGGGGTTTACCAATTAGGAAAACATGTTATCTTTCATAACTAGAAGGCTGAATTCAGGGTTGGTGTGATCATCAGCTCAGTTCCTTCCATTTTTCTTTTCTGCCATCCAACACGAGGGCTCTGGTCTCAGCCTGCTCCCCTCAGGGCAGAACAGTGCCTGGGCCACAGACAGCAACTACAGTGTTCAGCCTGGGAACAGAAAGGCCCATTGCTTTGTCTCTCCCAGAGCGAGGAAGCCCTTCCCAGCAGATTCCCTTCATTCCACATCGGCTAGCACTGCGTGCCAGGCTCCTGAACTGGTCATTCACAGGGAGTGTCCCTGAGCTAGGCATATCCAACGGGACCGGGAGGAGGAGGGTGGACGCCTGAGCCGGATCTGATCCGGCCTGCAGCATCTGTGTGGAATGCCTTGGGGTGCAGGGTCCTTTGCTCTCTCCATCAGCCCCGTCTGCTGTGGGACCCCCCAGAGAGAGACAGCATGCTGTAGTGGTATGAGCTTGCGTTCTGGTGTCAGTCAGGCACAGATTCAAATTTCAGCTTGTTACTTGCCTGAAGGATAGGTAGTGATTTATCTTTGACTCAGTTTCTGCATCTGTGCCAGGCAGATGACACAATGTACATATTTTGTAGCGTTGTGAGAACTAAATTTGCTAAGCTCTACAAAATGCCTAGCCTAGCATCTGGTCCATAGAATGCTGTTATGAGCACCTTCCCCGCTCTACCCTTCTGCATGTTCTGGAATAGGATCAGGGGTCTCTTATCCAGACCAGCAGGGGAGGCGAACGAGAGGGGGTGTTGCCTGTGAAGCACCTGGCTCCCTGCTCTGGCCCTGGGCCTGACCTGCCCGTCACGTCACCTGATTCTGAGGGTGGCTCAGCCTCCCGGTTCAGCCCCCAGTGCTCTGTCTGCAGCCATTTCTGTGTGTCCCCATGATCCTCACCAGCTTTCCCTCATTTTCTACACTGCTGGACCAGAACCAGAGGCTAGGACCAGGGAGGGATTTGTTTCTTTCTATTCAGCTGGGACAGGCGGGAGGATAAATTTAGGACCCGATGGCTAGGTCTGCTATGGGAAGTTCCAGATGCCTGGGCTGTGGGGAGAGGGTGGTTACACTGGGGTCTCTAAAGGACATTGACCCCATCATCCCCCACTTGGCATAGCTGTGCAAAGACATGTAGTTACATTAACCCCACACTTCATTGTTATAGCGCTGTGAGCATCTTGGCTCCATGAGGCCAATCAGGAGAAGGCAAATTTCCAATGGGGAAGCCATTGCCCAGGGAGGTAGAAAGCCTCCCATGGTTACCTCTCCTCCAGCTGCCCCTGGCCCCCCAATCTCGGGTAGGGACCTCTTCTATTTCTGAGGCTTCTGGGGTCAGGTTTCTTCTGGCTCCCTCTTCCAAGAAGGAGAAATCCGGGAAGAGGCCACCTCCCCAGAAACATCCCCAAGGTCCTCCTCTGAGGTACCCGGTACCCAGTAACAAGGACAGAAGGGAAGGGGATGGCAGTGTGGGAGGGACCTGGGCCTGGGGCCAGGTCAGGGGCATCCCAGGCAGTGGCTCTGGGCTGTGGCTGGGCTTGCTGTGGCACAGGCTCTGTGTGAACACAGCAGGAAAGATTTCCACCTGCTTCCCTCCATCAGCCACGTCTGGGCCTTGAGGAAAGCCCAGCCCAGATGGGAGATCCCCCTGCTCTACCTTTCCTATCTACCTGACCCAACTCGGAGGAAACAGCAGGCCCACAGAGGGTGTGGTTAGTGCCCCTGGTATTGGGACAGGACAGGGAGAAAGAGAGGTGTGGCCTGGAGCTCCCTGTCTTGCTCTCCATGGTCTGTCCACCGTTTTTGCCCTTTGTCCTCTCACAGGAGGGCCATGAAACGCAACGCCCGGCTAAGGTGCCCCTTCCGGAAGGGCACCTGCGAGATCACCCGGAAGACCCGGCGGCAGTGCCAGGCCTGCCGCTTGCGCAAATGCCTGGAGAGCGGCATGAGGAAAGAGAGTGAGCAGCTGGATGTGTCCTGGGCAGGCGGGGGGCCGGGAGCACAGCCCGCGTGAGCCGGGGCCCTGGAGGAACGGGCCTGGGGGACGTGTATGCACAGCTGTGCAGATGTGCACCATGAATGTGTGTGCACATGTGCACAGGTGCTTGTGGCAGCTGAGGCCTGTGTGCAACAGGCAGGCACATGGAGCAGAGCTTGCAGCCTGCTCCACCCCGGGGACGTGACAGATGGAGGGCAACTTTATCCTCTGCTCTGGATGTGGGGGGAATTTCGGACCAGAATCATGCCGCTCTCTCCCCTGAGGTACCCTTCTGATTCTTTTTGTCCCCTTTATAATTGTCATTGTGGTGTTTTAGCTGAATTGGGGGATGTAAATTTGGGAGAGGGAAGCCGGAGACACAGGGTGTGACATAACCCTGACCTTCCCGTGGCTAGTGCACATGGGTTGTCCCACACAGGAACTGTTTGCAAACACATGACACAAGATGCTGTTGTTCTACCTGTCGAGCTTTGGAATAATTGTGCTCTCAGGTCACTGAGATTAAAGTTCATGGGGAAAAGCCTTGAAGCATCCAGGGCCTATTGGTCTCCATCCATCACAGACTGGCCACCTCTTCCAGGGGCTAAGTTCCGTGGCCATGTGAGCAGAAAGCCTTTCCGGCGACCAACTGGGTGGGAGGCCTTCACCCGCCCTCCATGCTGCTCCCTAGGAAAACCCACAGCCCCACTTTGCACACACCAGAATCTGCAGGAGGCCCTGAAGCTCCAGGCTACTTAAGAAGTGGGTGGGTTGATATTTCTTGCTAAGCAGTAGCCCAAGCTTTCCAAGAGCTTGGAGACCCGGAGAACTTGGGGCACTCTGAGGAGCCTCGTTGGTATCTAATGCATGAGACACGAATATGTGCTATCAGGTGCTGAACCATGCACTGAACGTTGATCAAATTCCAGGGTGCACAAGTGTGAATATATGGGAGTTGGCAAAGGGAGGTTTACAGTTGTGAGTACACAAACCACAGAGTATATTCTTGACTTATTATTTATTAATTATTGTAACATTAACAAAACTGTAAACCTACTTTTACCGACCACTGTTCTATATTCATACATATGTATTCATATGTATATCGTGGAGCAAGGAACTTTATTAGTCACTTTCCATGCACTGCCTCACTGTAACAGCAGGAGTTGAGTGTTGTCATTCCAGATTACGAAGAGGAAAACTGAAGGCAGGGCAGGGCAAGGAGTTGGTTCAAGGTCCCCACTGTTTCTCAAACCCAGCACCTTTTGGTGCTGAAGCCCAAGCTGTTTCCACGGTTGCACACAGTTGTCACAAACCCCACCGTTGTGGGCAGCACACCAGCCTCACCTCATCGCTTTGGTCTCACCCACGTGCTTCTCCCCAGGAGCCCATGGTCCGCATTAGTCTGGAGCAGGGTGGGTTTCTGGCTGACAGCACTTCCCCAGCTGCTGCCTGTGGGGTTGAGGAGGGTGGCCCAGCTCCTCGGGGGTACCTGAGGCTGCTCCTGTCCATCCCCCCAGTGATCATGTCTGACGCCGCCGTGGAGCAGAGGCGGGCCTTGATCAGGAGGAAGAAGCGAGAACAGATTGGGACACAGCCGCCTGGAGCCAGGGGTCTGACCGAAGAGCAGCGGATGATGATCAGGGAGCTGATGGATGCACAAATGAAAACTTTCGACATTACCTTTTCCCATTTCAAGAATTTCCGGGTATGACGTTTCAGAGTTGGTGCAGCAGCTGGACCAGCTCCTTAGTACCCCAACCTCATCGCCCGGGATTGGCCCTGGACACCAGTGGCCACAGCCCCTGGGAACGTATTACAACGTGGTAGCGATGCAGAGCCTCAGCGCACCCCACATCAGGCTGCCGAGGGTGGGCCCAGCATCCGGTATTTTGACAAGACCCTCTAGGTTACTCTGGCATGTGCAGGGGTGTGAGAATCTTCGCTTTCTTGTTCCAAAGCAGGTGGGAATTGGGTCTGAGCCATAAATGGAATCTTGGAAGCTGAGTTGTCCCAGAGTTCTTGGCGTTCAGGACTTTAGGAAAACAGGGCTCATTGTGGGTATGGCCGTTTTGAGCTGGTTTTACTGATTGAAGAAACTGTGGCCACCTCCGACCCACTTCTCCCCCACCCTGTGTGCACAGTATTTCTGGTGACCTGTCTAGTTCAGAGGACTGGTCTGTGGACCCAGAGATCTGTTCTTTCCATATGTAGGCCCCAGACCCTTCTCTCTTTGAATCTCCCAAATGCAAGCTCAGGCTTGCTTGGGGGACATCCATGGGTATAGGTCTCTTCACCTTCTGCTGGGGCAGGGAGCAAACCCATGTCTGACCAGGCAGAGATGTGAGGGGTCACTAATTCACAGATCTAGGAAGTGCACCACCTGATAGGAGACCAGAGAGAAGAAGCAGATGCTGTGTGGGTGCGTGCGTGTGTGTGTGCCTGCATACCTACAGGTGTGCACCCTCTCATGCCTGTTGCTGTGGGGGCCTGTGTGGGAGCTTGTTTGGGGGAATACATGCTGCCTATCATCTCCTTCCTCCACCTCCTACTCTGCTCCAGCTTCCGGAGGTGCTCAGTGGTGGCCAGGAGATCCCGGAACCTCTGCAGACTCCATCGGTGGAAGAGGCTACCAAGTGGAGCCAGATCAGGGATGATCTGTGTTCACTGAAGGTCTCTCTGAAGCTGCGGGGGGAAGACGGCAGCATCTGGAACTACAAACCCCCAGTGGAAGGCAGTGGGAAAGAAATCTTTTCCCTGTTGCCTCACATGGCTGACATGTCAACCTACATGTTCAAAGGCATCATCAACTTCGCCAAAGTCATCTCCTCCTTCAGGTAGGACACAGGGGCTGGTGGGTGGGTATGGAAGAGAGCAGGAAGCAGCCAGCAGGCATAAAGGCTCTGCGGCAGATCCCTATGAAGTTGGGGAATGTTGGTGCCTAAAGACTCTCCTTTCTCTCTGCCCCCGGCCTGGGCACCTGGGCTGTTATATGAAATAAGGAAACATCTGCTGAGCATTCAGATCATATATGATGGACATTCAGATAGTAATTTCCTCCCCTACTTCTCCCCAAAAGGGCGGGACTTGTAATTTGACCGTTCCAATTCAAAGAAAGAGTTGGAAAGGGAAGAAAGCCCAGAGGGAGAAGAATAGAGACAGGCAAGGCCACTGGGTCTCTAGTAGTCGGCTGCTGAGAGATGGTCGAGAGGGCTGTGGGGAGAAAGGGAGGTCCTGAGAACCAAGGGCCAGGACTCCCCAGAGCTAGGCGCAGTGCAGCAGCAACCATGGGGCAGTGGGTTAGCGAGAAACCTGGGATCCTCCTGGTGCGGAGGGAAACACAACCCCATAATATGCAATCTGTCAGGACCTGGGGTTGACCACCTGGCATGCTCAAGTGGAGCTGAATAACATGGGGGACCCTGATCACATCAGCAGGTGGAGGACAAGTTATATCCCTGGGGCCTGTAGGATCCCCTGGGGGTGACACACAGGACTTAACTTAAGGGGGCGAGGGGTGGCCACAGGCTGGAGTGGTGCTCAGATGGCAGCAGATCAGGTCAAAGGAGCGTGTCAAAGGTCCACTTGCACTGTGGACTTTGGTGATCTCCACTGACACCCGGTGACCACAGATGGCAGGCTACTCCCTGCTTCTCGTGGCCACAGTTTTGAATACAGCCACCCTAGTGGGTAGGCATTGTTCTCACCCTCACTCTGCAGATAGAAAACTGAGGTTCTGGGAGGCTGAGGAACTTGCACAGGGTAATGGTTAATCAGGGACCAGATTTGGAAGCACAGACAGAGTGCAGAGCCACTTCCTGCCCGGTCTACGGCCAGGTGCTGGGAGATAAGAAGATCAATTTCATAGCATTTGTAGCTCCATATAACAGACCTGACAGGATGGGGTGTGAGGGAAACAGGGGACTGAATTTCCAAAGACAGCAAAGCCAGGTAGAGGAACATCAGAGGCAGCCACTGTGGCCACCTGGGTGCAAGGCACCTAGGTTGCCTGGAGAGAAACAGCAGAAATATGAAACCCAGAGCAGATAGCAGGAAGCCTGCATCCTCAAAGCATGCAACTCATGCTTCATGCCAAAGGAGTGGCAGCCACAGGCCTCTGGAAAGACTTCTAGGAGGCACAAAGGTAACTTGGCTTGAAGGACTAGTAGGATTTAAGTGCAGATACAGGGGCAATAATTCCAAGTGGGGAGATTGAGGCAGAAAGTGTGAAGCCAGGGAGTAGGAACCAGGCAATGGCTGTGTGGGTCAGCGGCTGTGCAGAGAGCTGGAGGGGATGGGGCCAGGCTATAAAGGACGCCAAGCTCCTTGGGCGGGAGTCCCTGAAGGTAGCAAGAGACTAGGGGAAGGGGGTAGGGAGGGGTGATGTCTTGGCTGGATTGAGAGAGGGAGAGATTGGAGGCAGCCAACACTAACTACTAACTGCAATAATCCTCTGGGGTATGGGCCTGTCCTATCCACCCCCCCCCCCCCCCCCCCCCCCCCCCCCCCCCCCCCCGTTTCTGGATTATGGGAGTGGGTGCTGGCCTGTGGCAGCTTCCCAGACGCTAGCGCCCCCTCCCACCCTTGCCGCAGGGACCTGCCCATCGAGGACCAGATCTCACTGCTGAAGGGGGCCACCTTTGAGCTGTGCCAGCTTAGGTTCAACACGGTGTTCAATGCAGAGACGGGGACCTGGGAGTGTGGCCGGCTGTCCTACTGCTTGGAAGACCGTGCAGGTGCCCAAGAGCCTCCTGCTGCCCTGGCAGAGCGGGGGAGACAACCGGAAGGGAGGAGGGGAGTCGCGCCAGCGAGTGCAAGTCCCAGGACTGCAGGGCAGGGGACGGGGTGATGGGAAGAATGACTGTGGGGAGGGAAGCCTGGGGCTTGGGTCCAGTTCCTGACAGGTTTTCCCCTCACTCTGTACTGACCCATAGGTGGCTTCCAGCAGCTTCTGCTGGAGCCGGTGCTGAAGTTCCACTACATGCTGAAGAAGCTGCAGCTGCACCGGGAGGAGTACGTGCTGATGCAGGCCATCTCCCTCTTCTCTCCAGGTCAGGCCCTGCCTGGCCCCCTGCCCCGCTTGCTCACAGCCCCTCTCCACCCTCCGCAGGGAAGGTCCTTCCAATAGTTTTGCCCCCTGTCACTGCACAGCCAGGAAGGGGACTCCAGCTGGTGTTTCCTTGGGTGGGCGGCCAGACAAACCCTTTGCCGGGCAGTCTGCCCTCTCTGGGCGGGGCTGAGCTGGTCTTTGCCCCCACGGCCTTGCGGGCACCTCACCGCCTTCCCCTTTCTCCAAGACCGCCCAGGCGTGGTGCAGCGTAGCGTGGTGGACCAGCTGCAGGAGCGCTTTGCTGTCGCTCTGAAGACCTACATTGAGTGCAGCCGTCCTCAGCCCGGCCACCGGTGAGCCGCAAGCAGGGAGGGTGTGAGGGGGTTCCCCTTGCAGCCCTGCCCTCGGCCTTTGGGGTGTCTCTGCGAGAGCATACTGGGGGCACTCCTGCGGCAGGCTCTGATTGCCAGGGCTTTGGGGATCAGTTCTCCCCTGCCTGGAGCTGGGAGGTGTCACGAGGAAACTGAGGCACAAAGTTGAGTCTCAGTCACTAGATCCCGGGCTGGATCCAGAAGGGATAGTGGCTTGCAGCCCCTGATTCCACAACCACTGCCCTCACCCCAGCCGTTAGCCATGGCAGTGATTCCCCACCACAATTGACCTATGCGCTGGGTGCCTGCAATGACTGGGTGCTTGCACAGGAATCTCCCTGTATGAAGACTCAAGCACAGAGGGTGAGGTGGAAGTTGATGGGGAGTGCGGGGCCACCCTGCAAGTCCCCCAGGGTGTTCTGTCCTTCCTTCTCATCCACAGTTTAAGAGAAGCTTAAAGAGTTCAGTCGACTTTCTCAGTTGAATATTGGCTGTCCTGAAATGTTTTGAGATGAAAAACCCCAAACTTGTGCAAGCTTCAGAGTGGTCCCAGGGTTGGTGGGCAGGGGCAGGGCTGCGCTCTGAAGGCCTACAGCGCAACCTTGGCTTCGTCTGGCCTCCAGGTTCCTGTTCCTGAAGATCATGGCGATGCTCACCGAGCTTCGCAGCATCAACGCCCAGCACACCCAGCGGCTGCTGCGCATCCACGACATTCACCCCTTTGCCACGCCCCTCATGCAGGAATTGTTCAGCATCTGACAGCTGAGTGGCACCCCCTGGGCACAACTCTGCGGAGCTGCCGCCCTCGGTGCTAGACAGAGGGACACTGCCGAGACCCCACCGTGCCTGCCAGGTCCTGCTTTCTCAGGGAACTCGAGGCAGTTCTGACCATGCTGGCTAGCATTCCTCAGCAAGGGGACATGGGTCCCCAGCCCCGCCCCGAGCTGTCTGTGGTGAGCAGAGCCGGAGAGTGCACCGGCCTGGAGGCCGGGCCTATTAGGAGTCAAGGCCATAGCCTCCTTAGAAAAGGCCCCGTGGTCTGCGGACTTAGTGTCCTGGTAGGAGAGCAGGAAGGATGACTGGGGCTGGGCCATTGGAGGGTCTACGCCCATACCCAAGTTCATTAGCTTCTTGTTTTTTTTCACTATTTCTAGTACCCCTGTCTCTTTCCTCTCCCTTGAAACCTGTAACCCCCAGTCCTGAGTTGCTTGGTGATTTCCGGGCCTGTTGATCAGCAGGTGCATCAGTGTCTATGGGAATATTCTAGAGAGAAGCCAGAGAGCCTGCACCAAATGTCAGAAGTTTGTTATTGACCACCCTGTGTGTCCATTCTACCCTCCTTCTGTGTCTCTGCATCCAGTCAAACATGTCCTTGAGCACCAACAATATGCAACCTGCTGTGTGATGTACAACCTGAACCAGACATGGATCCTGACTGCAAAGTTTCTAGTCCAGTAAAGAAAACAAAGTGGAAACACAAATCACCTTGATCAATGGGAGAAGTGACAAGTGATTTAAGAAATTTGTGTGGATGCTAAGCTATGCTGGGGTACCAAGTACACCTGGGGACCTAAGGGACCTCTGGAACATGTCGACACGTGTGTGACTTGTGTGGGTCTGCTCCACATCTGAACTGGGGCTTGGGTTTGCTCCCGAGGCTAGAGCACTGGTGTGTTGTGACAGGCTGTGTCGATAAGTCTAGATGTGCATCACTGTATGTTCCCATTTACAAATCTATTATCAAAGCTCAAAAGTATGAAAGTGTCTACTTTATAGCCATTTTGAGTAGAAATGTTTTTGCTTTTTCTTGCCAATTATACTTAACTAATTTTACATAGGCATTCCACCCCTAAGGCTTAGTTAGCAAATATAATCCTGAGTTTAATGTCAAATCAAAGCCTGACAATTTAAATAATGAACTTTTGGCTAGATTTAAAACTTTTTTTTCTGCCTTCTTTTCTGAGGAGAAAAAGACATGTGGGGGTGGGAAAATAGATGTCATGCATATAATATATAAATTTCTATTTCTATTTTTTACTACTTGTTTCACTATTGCCCTTTACATACCTGAAGACTGTTAGTGCAAGAACATAAAGATGTATTACCTTCCCCCCCCCATAAAATGGCTGTTTCCATAAAAATGTAATATACACTATAATTAAACATGTAGTAATGAACTAATTTTAGAAGTCTAATATGTTGATGCAAATGAAGCTACAAGTTGACTGAATTTTAAGGAACAGATACTTGTTTAGCTTTTACCATTTTATAAGAAGTAGGCCAAACTTTGAGAACATAAGAAATTGATACTATACATCAAAGTGAGCAACCAATCCCTGTATTCCTTCCAGATTTACCAGCCTCTTCTGCATGGAGAGAAAGAACACATTCATTTTTAGAAAATAAACTGTGAGAAAAAGAGCTTCTCTCTGCAAATACGATGAACACAGTTTTTGCTCCCAGGTATTTGTCTCTTTTGGAAATATAAATTTCACTCACTGCATTCGTAAATCATATGCTTCTCCTCTTCCCCTTTGGGATCATTTTGAGTGTGCTAGTCATTCAAGTGTGTGCTAAGCTCCCAGTATTGATTTAAAAATACCTGGGCAGTCCTGGCTGGTAGCACAGTGGATAAGGCGCCGGCCTGCGAACCCAAAGGTCGCAGGTTCGATTCCCCAGCCAGGGCACACAACCAGGTCGCAAACAAGGACTCCAGTCAGGTCTTTGGCTGGAGGCAGGTTAAACGCAACCATACATTGATGTCTGTCTCCCTCTCTGCCTCTCTCCCTTCCCCCCTTTCTAAAAAATAATGAAATAAAATCTTAAAAAAAAAAATACCTGGGCAGTTCCCCAAACATTGACTTGATATGTGCATATGACATACATATGATAAAAACAAAGTGAAGATTCAAGGTTAGATGCACCAACGTGCTCACACAGGATACTTCCTTTCAGCAGTACTTGGATCTCCAGTTCATAGGGCTAGGAGCCAGGTTCAACTTTCCTACTGTCAAACATTTGGATTTCCCTACTACTCCCTCCACCATGCTTTGGGCATGTAGAACTGTGTCACTTTCTAGGCATCCCAATAGCCACCATTCTTAGAAATTTCTAAGTCTTGCCTCAGTCAGGTGAGAAACAAGTCAGTCTCTAGAGCGCGGGAGAAAAAGACCTTCTAAGCATTACTCTTTACCTTCTGCCCCCAACCCCACTCCCTTTAGTCAGAGCCACTGGGCAGTCAATCCCTTCCTGGCTCAGGCTTTAAGGATTCAATTAAAGCCTTCACATCAAGTCATAGTGGGAAGGCCCACAGTGGCTTCTCCTTTCTGGAGAAGAGAGGATGAAAAAAACCCAACACATTGAATTGACCACCCCTTTTCAGCTCTGACAACTCACAGGCCCTCATCATTCCATATTCCACAACACTTGTTCTTCCCTGGACAGGTTCCTGTAACATAGCCACAGCTCTCCTAGATCTGAAGGTGCTAGTGGGTAAGTGAACTATTCCTACACCTGAGGACTGGGTGACCACCCCCCACTCCCTCCCACCCTCCATCACTTTTGGTCATTTCCTTTTACCAGTTTCTTCAAGGGATTCTGCACCCTGACTGCTCCCTTTCCTCACCTTAATATCTGAGATGGTATCCACTGTCACTGCTACCCTGAAATGTGATCCCAACAGACTGCAAAGGCGGACTTGCAGGATTTTAAATTGAAAGGGTATCTATCTTCCTCGATCCCCAAACAGGACAGAAAATAAGGTATTAGTGAATCCCTAACAAAAGCACTTCAATACCATCAGAAGGTTGGCTCATTCCAGAAGTGACTTCTTACACTCTTCCCCTTCACTCCCTGCAACTGTTACTCTCTATCATACAAATATTAATTAGCTTCACAACAACCAAATAATAAAGAGGACCAGACTTTATCCAATATAAATTTGTTTTTATTGAAGCAGCAGTCACATGACTTTATATCTAGCCTTTAGATTAGGCCTGACAGTTAAGCCAGCCCCAAGAAAAAAATGTTTCTTTTTGCACTAAAGAGACATTACATGTTTACATAACATCATCCAGTATTGGAAATGATCAGACTCAAACACAACATGTGTTGGTTACCTGGGAGGTACAGTCCCACTATTTGTGGTATTCATCTATTTTACAGACACTCCCGAAGAGCATTACTAATGGGATGAAACTTAGAAAGAAAATACAGCTACAGCAAACCATGAACACAATAATCAAAGACAACAGCTTATACATGTTTTTAAAATTTGTCCCTTTCAGGGATGTGTTCTTTCTTTTCAAAGCAGTGTTTGCAAAGCTTCCTCTACATCAAATCCAAACAAAGGTTTCCAAAAATGGAAGCTGCACCTCTTGGGGGTACACAATGGAATATTATTTTAAAGAATAACTAATGTTCATATCTTAATTTTGAATAACAAAGATCCATGTGTCTCTAATTGGAGGAAAGGAGATGACAATGCGACGACATATTGCAGTGGCAAAATAAGCAGGGTGAAGAGAGCTGGGTACTGAAATAAAGACCACACACTTGTGAATTTTAATTTCATTTCCAGGCTAACCTACTTTTTATTTAATGCAAATTACAGTACCAGTTAACTATTTCCAAACCAAGTCACATAGAACGAAATGTATTTACAAGGGAATGGGGAAAGGGAAAAAAAAACATTGAGCATACTTTTCACAAAAAAGTTTATATTTAAAATGAAAAAAAATCAGTCACAGAGGCATTCAAGTAGTAATAATGTTATACAGATTTTGCTTTTCCTTTATATCAAGACAGATTTGCACAAGTGTTTGCAATAGTTTGTATACAACCCACAGTCCTTTATATATATATATGTATATAATAAATTTTGTTTTAGATTTGTTTTTAAGATGGAAGTGGTCACGCTAATTGGTATGTGTACAGGCCCAAGTGATCCATCGGCAACACATTTATAAATGCAAATTTTACAGGCAAGCACATTTCATACATCTATCTGAATCTGCCTGTAGACAGATATAGTAAGAAAAAGAAACTTAAAAATTAACACAAGGAAGTCTACTTTGTCAAGCTAACCCCTTATGTACTGGTTGTCATTTTGCTTTTATTGCAGAGGTGCAAAACGGAGCAACAAACTTGAACAAAACGTCATAACCCGTGTGAAAATAATCCAAACCCCAGGGATTACTTCCAAAGCCTCTCAAATGTAGACCTTAGTCTGGGACTCTATTCTGCTTCTAGTTGTTTCTCTTATTTTCAGTGGCTCAGGTTTCTATCAGAAAAGACAGGTCTTATTGTAAAGCATGCTTAGTTTATTTTTCTACATAGGTGAGAAAGTGTTCGGCTCTGTGATTAGAAGATCACTAACAAGTACAATAGGAATCAGGTACAGTTTTGGTTTAAAACAAAGAAAAAA
>PVIW01011541.1:0-36925 GCA_004026585.1 Noctilio leporinus | reverse complement strand
TATAGCCACAGAGTGAATAGACTTTAATTCGAGAGTAGGGGAGGGTCTTGGATATTTAGGTGGATTGAGGTATGGGGGGGATTAAGAATATGTGAGGAGTAACTTTTGCAAAGGATATGTTGGGGCTTAATAGTTCATATTGCTCTCGGTATAATTCAGGTGCTTGAGATTGGCAGCAATCCCTTTCCTGATGCTGCCTGTTTTTCTTGGTGAGGACTTTACATTCTATAGTCTATATTCTAGCCGGTCTTGGCGTGTGGCAGGGCCTCTGACTGTCACAGTAGGGCTGATTCTGAGTGTCCGCCCCCAGGTAGGCTAGGCCTTCTGCAGCCTGGCTGGGTTTTTGGGCTGCCGGTGTTCTGGAGTCCGCAGGGAGCCCCCTCCCACTCCTGGCAGAGGTTCCTGCCCAGGACAAGCACCCAGCATTTCTGCAGGGCAGCCGGCAACTTTGCTGGTCCCTGTGCCGACTGGCCCCACCCCTGCAGTTCCGGGAGGAGGGCGGGCCTGTCAGTCAACACTGTCCGGGGTCCGCCTACACTGTCCCGCCCTTCAGGGGCGAGCACCACGCCTCCAAGCCAATCAGCTCTCCGCGGAGTCCTTTAAGCGGCCTCTGCGATGAGCCCCTCCCAGGCGTAGGCGGTGCGGCCTTTGTCTCTGGCAATGGCGGGTCGCCCATGAGTAGTTCCCTGCTTGCAGGCTCTCCTGGCTCACCTTTTGGAGTTTCCCGCAGAGCCTGGGGGCCTGTGTGGTTGCGCTGGGCTGGGTCTCCCCTCTCACAGGGGCTTCTAGCTGCTGTTTCCCTGGTGGCCCAGCAGCTCCGTTTTCAGCCCTCTCGTCGCCCCGGCCGGTGCACTTCCCGCTCCCCTGCTCCGGCTTCCCGCAGGACTCTTCTCCTCCGCCTCTAGCCCCGCGCGGAGCCTCCTCTACCTGTTGCCAGGGTGAGTCTCTCACACAGTCCCTCCCCTGCAAGAGTTCAATCCGCGTTCCCTACGGCGTTTGCCCTAGCCGCCTGCACCTCACTGCTGAGACTTTCAGTCGCCAGGGAGCCCGAAACTGGCCCCAGTCAAAGGTGCCCCTCTGGGCAGAGCCGCCCCTGCCCAGAGCTGACCTGGGCCCGCCGGCCGGTCAGTCGGGAACGTCTCACCTACTGTCCTGCTGGCCTCCTCCGCCTCTGGGCCGCGCTCCCCTGTGTCCAGATGCTGCCCGTTCCAATCCCTAGGGTCCTGAAGACGTCTCACGCTCCCTATCCTGTCCTCTAGCTGCTTTGGTACTCGAGAACACCATCAGCACTGCTCTCTACTCTGTCGCCATCTTCCCTCCCGATTTCTTCTTTGATATCATTGTTAACCCATTCATTACTTAAAAACATGTTATTCAGTCTTCATGAATTAGAGTGTTTTTGGTTTTCCTTTGAGATTGATTTCTAGTGTTAAGCTATTGTGATCTAAGAAAATGCTTGGTATGAATTCAATTTTCCTGTATTTGTGGAGGCTTATCTTGTGACCTACCATGTGGTCTATCTTTGAGAATGTCCCATGTTCATTTTAAAAACATGTGTATTTTGCTTCTTTGGGGTGAAAGTTTCTGTATATATCAATTAAGACCATTTCCTCTAAAGTGTTGTTCAATGCCACAATATCCTTGGTGTTTTTTGTTTAGAAGATCTGTCCATTGTTGACAATGGGGTATAAAAATACCCTACTATTAGTGTGTTGCTGTCTGTATCCTTCTTGAAGTCTTCCAAGATTTTCCTTATATATTTGGGAGCTCCTATGTTGGGTGTGTATGTATTTACCAGAGTTATATCATCTTGATGGGTTGTTCCCTTAAGTATTATGAAATGCCCTTCTTTGTCTCTTTTTATGCCCTTCATTGTAAAATCTGTTTTGTCTGAAATAAGTATTGCTACTCTGCATTTTTTCATGTCTATTTGCTTGATATATATTTTCCATCCTTACACTTTCAATCTGTATCAATCTTTTGTTCTGAGGTGGGTGTCTTGAAGACAGCATATATGTTGGTCATGTTTTCTTATCCATTCAGTTACCTTATGTCCTTTGATTGGTGCATTTAATCCATATACATTTAAGGTTATTATTGGCTGATACGTATTTTTGGCAGTTTTCCCACTTTGTACCAGTGTTCCTCTCTGTCTCGCTCTCTGTTTCTTCATGTTTTGTTTTGTTTTGTTTTGTTTTAAAGCAGACCCTTTAGCATTTCTTGCAATGCTGGTTTGGTAAAGATATATTCTTTTAGTCTTCTTTTGTCTCTGAAACTTCTTATTTCTCTTTCCATTTTGAATGAGAGCCTTCCTGGGTAGAGCATTCTTGGTTGCAGGCCTTTGTTTTCCAGTATTTGGAATGTTTTTTTTTGCCATTCACTTCTGTCTTGAATTGTTTCTGTTGAATAATCATTTGATAGCCTTATTGAAGCCCCCTTATATGTTATTTGCTGTTTCTCTCTTGATGCTATTTTTAAAATTTTTATTGTTGTTGTAGTACATCCATTCCCTTTTTGCTCCCCTCTGTTCCCCTCCCCACCCACCCATTCCCCACAAAGTCAATCAAGATGACAGCAAATGTAAAGCAAAGGATGGAGCCTATAAATGATGAATCTAGCTCTCTAGTGTCCAGAGTAAAGCAAGACTAAGGTGTGCTATATACTGGCTGGAAGGAGCCTTGCATAGGCACTTTCAGGCCCCAGGCAAAAGAAAAGGCAGATTTTTATCAAGTTAGGGAATTAGTAGCCTGGCACCAGCCCTACTGCCCCAGCAAAACTCAATTCATCATCTCAATTTAAGAAGGATCTGAATTGTGGGATGGAATGCATCTGTTTTCCCTTGCTGTCAATCTCAGGGTTAGGTGCTGAAACCTAGTGTGTTGAAATAATTGCAGCTGGTAGGAATACCTAGCCTTCCTCCAAAGGCTCTAAAAGGAAACCTCTTGAAAGGGTTTAGCCTGAAGATTCTGGTTGTTTGTTTATTTTTTGTTTTTGTTTTTCCCCTGCAACAGTGAAGTTAAGCTCTGTGAAGTTTATTCATTTACTCTTTTTCATACCCATCTAAATCCCTTGACTTAGGGGAATAATTCTTTCATCTCCCCAATATCACTTTACTTTCCTTCTGTTAATAAACTGCCTGCTGATTTACCTGCACCCCTGCCAGCTTGGGGACTTCTCTAGTTATAGGGTCTGTTTTCTGTCATTGAAATGTGCTTGTTATTATTTTATGGAAAGCCATATCCTTCCTTTAAAACCTGAATCATGAGTAGATAGCTATCTAATTATTTAGAAGGGCTAAGATAATAGAGGAATGAGCCTTTGTTTTCATTTTCTGAAATCATTTGGAAACAATAAGGAGAAATGAAAATAGAAAAATTGCATGTGATGAAACTAGAAAACAGGCTTGCCTTTGGGCCACAATTGGAGATGAAGCCTGCATAGTCCTCCAAAGACAAGTTGCACAGCTATAGGCATCAAATATCCCTAACCCCTCTTGTACCATGAAAATGGTCAAAAATACTGGAGAGTCCTTGAATGTAATGTGACTTACAGAGGCAGGGAATTCAGGCTTAGTGAGAAAACCCATGGAAACATGTGGATGTGCAGTCTACAAAAATGTGATGTTAATATGGAGGCTAAAGTGAGGAAGGATAAAAGTCTTGCAGTTACTGAACTTGGTCAACAGAGAAAAACAAACATGGAAGTATATATAGATATCAATTTAAATATGGAGATGGATAGATAGATAGATGATAGAATTTTTACATTCATAACCATGATATTAAGAGCTTCTTTTAAGTGTTGGACATTTCCTAACCTAGTGTCATCATATGTTCAGGGAAGAATGTTGGTGAGAATATGTTCACAGACAACAGGCCAAAACCAAGCCCACTCATCTGCTATTCTTTAACAACTAGCTGGAACAAGAAGAAAGAACTTCTAAGATAACTAATGTTCAGAAAGAAAGCAGCATGGTATTAATGCATGATGTCAATGTAAGAAATCTCCAAACTTATAGAGAATTTTTATGAGTTTATTTGAGCCAAATTGATGACAATTGCTGGGACACAAATTATCAATGGATTGAGAAAATACTCCAAGGAATGGCAGTTTTGTAGCCTACTTTATACATTAGAATCAAAAGAGGGGACATAAGGGGGTTACATGAAACTCATTGGTAGTAGATTAGGAAGGTGAGAGAAAGCAAAGAAATCTGTGAGTTTTGATAAAAAGTAAAACTGAGAGACACATACTTCTTTTATATCAGTGGGTATAGGACAGTTAACATTTATAGAAAATAGAGAAGGTATATGTAGAACAAGGTAACGATGAGGTCTCATGCTCTGATGCAGCGGTTATATCCTGAGAGTCCTACAAAGATTACTGTGACATTTCAAATGTATGTTATCTTAAATGCAAAAAAGGCAATGGGCAGGCTCACTTATGGAAAAGATTGACCTTTGTCAAGGAAGCTGCAGGTCTAGGATGAAACTACCCATCATGACCCAATGTTCAGACCATCCTATGTAGTTACTTGGTGTCTCTGAATTTGTAAGGTCTGCTATGCAGGCCTCCCCTGAGCTTGTCATGTTTAGTATGAGGCACCTTTTTAGTCCACAACAATATGGGAATTTAAAAAAGGAGAAAAAGGCTAAGACAATAAGTGAAAAATATACATGTGAAGCATTATGGCACCCAAGCACTTGAATTTAGACCAAAAGATCCATGAAATCAATAAAATTAAAGAAAATGTCACCTTTCTGAAGTAAATGCTCAAAGAAGAGATATAAAGGTTTGAAGAGAAAATGATGAAACAACCAAAGGAAATTTAAAAATAAGAACCTGTAGCAATAAGATTCAAAAAGTTACATAAAAATTATCAAAAAGGAAAGTGTGTATTGTTATATATAGGCAATGACAAAGACAGAACTAAGAAAATGAAGTGAAATGAAATAAAATAAAGTGCTAAACTGGATTAGAAGAAGTGAGATTTGACAGAAAGATAAATGTTGTCTAATATACAAATAATTTATTTTCTTGACAATAGCAGAAGAAATATAATAGAAAAGTACAGATACAGTGTAATAAGCTTTCCCCAAAATGAAGTAAAATATAAATTTACCTAAAATTACAGGACCCAGAAAAATCATTGTAGAGCAATAAAAAATGAGAGACATCCAAGTTTTAAAATGTAAAGAAAGAACTCAATAGCCATCCAGGTTTTTAAAATATCAAGTTAATTGAAGAAGAGAAATTTCCATTATAATGACTGGCAATTTTTATTGCCAGTTAGAAAACAATATGGTAATCTTCAGAGTACAAAACAATACTTATAAATTAAACCAAGTTAAGCTGTCATTTAAGAGTAAATAATAAAGCCCTAGCTGGTAGCACAGTGGATAAGGCGCTGGCCTGTGAACCCAAAGGTTGCAAGTTCAATTCCCCAGCCAGGGCACATAAACAGGTTGCAAACCAGGTCTCCAGTCAGGTCTGTGGCTGGAGGCAGGTGAAAGGCAACCATAAATTGATGTCTCTCTCCCTCTCTGTCTCTCTCCCTTCTCCTCTTTCTAAAAATAATGAAATAAAATATTTAAAAAAAGAGTAAATAATAATGATGATAATATTTAATTTTACTGAATTCCAGACCCTATGTAAGGTCTTGAGTATATTATCTCTTCTATACCTCAACAATAGCATGAAGTAAGTATCATTATTAGCCACATTTTTAAAATGAAGTTCCTGAAATCTAGGGAGATTAAGTAACTTTCCCAAATTTACATAACTTAAAATGGCAGACCTAGGATTTGAACACAGGTGCCTGGTGCCTGATCCTGCTTTCCTAAGTATTATCCTATTTTCAAACTTACTATAAGAACTCAAGGATATAAGCCCTTGAATAACTACCAGAACACAAATGCCTGTGATACAAGAACTAAATTGGAAATGTGTAGTAAAAAGAAGCAGTAATGAGTGTTGAATTTATATTAATTTAGAATGAGCACAGCATAGATGTGAAGAGAATATTTATTTAATGAGGTGTGTGGTTAGTAGCCCCTAAGACAGTCTGACAAACCCTGCCTCCAGGTATTCACGCCCTCATGAGAGTCCTTCCCCTTGAGTGTGGGCTGGACCAAGGAATTTTCTTGCAGTGAATAGAAAACAGCAAACACAATGGGATGTCACTTCCAAGATTAGGTTACAAGAAATTGTGGTCTATGTCTTGCTCACCTTCTAGTGTTTTCTGTCTTAGAAACCCCTCCTCTGAGGAAAACAAGCTGCCATGCTGAGCTGCCCCATGCACTGGCCCATGTGCTAATAGCCAGTGAGGAACTGAATCCTGTCAACATCCCTATGAGTGACTCTTCTGCTGCTGAACCTTGAGACTTGACTGCACCCTTATGAGACACCTTCAGTGAGAAGCAGAAAAGCCATATCTGAATTCCAGGGACACAGAAATAGTGTGGTAATAAATATTTGCTATGTTAAGTCAGTAAGTTGGGGGTAATTTGTTATATAGCAATTGATAACTAATACAAGGTTCAAGCATCATAATCTAGTTCCAGGAGCATAAAAACTCCTTCAGATCCACCATTTCACAGACTTAGCCATGGTCCCAAAGAGAATCCTGTCAGACTATGCACTTGTGTGTATGTTTGTTCCACAGAGAGATGATAAAAATATCTCTGCTATTAACTTACCACCACAGAGTAACTCTACATTCATGTTCTGCTTAGAGACAGTTTGTGTGTTTGTGTGTGAATATGAGAGAAGGGAGCATATCACAAGACCAGCAGTAACAAAAATGACCACAAAAATTACCTTTGGCTTTTTAAATCATTTTTATTATTTCATTACAGTTGTCCCAATTTTCCCTCCTTTGCCCTCTTCTACCCATCCCACCCCATACACTGACAGTCTATTTCCTCACTGTTATTCATGTCATTTATACATGTTCTTGACTAGCCCCTTCCTGTTCTTTCCACCATTATCCCTGCCCCTCTGGTCATTGTCAGTCTGTTCCATGTTTCCATACCTATGGTTCTATTTTGTTTGTTAGTTTATTTTGTTCATTAGATTCTCCTTAGAAGTGAGATAATATGGTATATGTCTTTTGCCACTGTCTTATTTCACTTAGGATAATATTCTCCAATCCCATCCATACAGTTGCAAAAGGTAGGAGCTCCTTCTTTCTTTTTGCTGTGCCGTACTCCATCATGTAAATGTATCACAGTTTTTTGATCCTTTCATTCACTGATGGGCACTTAAGACTGTTTTCAACACTTGGCTATTGTCTATAACACTGTTATGAACATAGGGGTGTATAAGTTCTTTTGAACTGGTGACTCAAAATTCTTCAGATATTCCCAGCAGTGGACTTGCTGGGTCAAAAGCCAGTTCTATTTTCAGTTTTTTTTTTTTTTTTTTTTTTTTGAGGGAATTCCATACTATTTTCCACAGTGGTTGCACCAGTCTGCATTCCCACCAATAATGCACTAGGGTTCCCTTTTCTCCACATTCTCACCAGTACTTGTTGTTTGTTGATTTGTTAATGATGGCCATTCTGACCTGCGTGAGGTGGTACCTCATTGTGGTTTTAATCTATAACTCTTTGATGGCTAGTGACGCTGAGCATCTTTTCATAGGTTTTAGTTTGCTATAGTCTCATTTGTTTATTTTTTTTCCTTAATTGCCTGTGTCGTAGGAGGTATAGCACAAATATATTGCTACATGGGATAGATGAAATTTTCCTGCCTATGTTTTAATCTAGGGATTTAATGGTGGCATGACTTATATTTAAATCTTTCATCCATTTTGAGCTTATTCTTGCATATGGTGTAAGTTACTGTGTAATAGCTTCTTTTTTTCTTTCTTTCTTTCTTCCTTTTTTCTTTTCTTTTTTTCTGCATGTACCAGTTCAATTCTCATATAACCACTAATTTTGCACCATTATTATGGTCCTGTCCCCTTTGTAAAATACTAATTGACCATAGATACATGGGTTTATTTCTGGGTTCTCACATCTATTTCATTGATCTATGTGTCTGTTCATGTGCCAGTACCAGGTTATTATGATTATGGTGGCCTTGTAGTATGGTGATATCAGGTACTATGATCCCTTTTATTTTGTTCTTTCTCAAGATTGCTGAGGCTATTAGGGATTGTTTTTGGTTCCATGTAAATTTTTAGAATATTTGTTCTAGGTCTGTGAAATATGCCATTGGTATTTTAATAGGCATTGTGTTGAATCTATAGATTGCTTTAAGTAGCATGGACATTTTAATGATGTTAATTCTACCAATCCATGAACATGTTATATGCTTCTATTTATTTGTATCTTCCTTAATTTCTTTCTTTAGTGATCTATAATTTTCCTAGTATAGCTTTTACCTCCTTGGTTAAATTTATTCCTAGATACTTTGTTTTTCTTGTTGTTATAGTAAATGGGATGTTTTTCTAGTCTCTCTTTCTGATACTTCATTGTGGTTTATAAAAATGCCATCAATTTCTGAATATTAACTTTGCTTATATTTTACCAAATTCACTTATTAGGTTGAGCAGTTTCTTGGTGGATACTATAGGGTTTTCTACATACACCATTATGTCATCTACAAATAATGACAGTTTTACTTCCTTTTTCCAATTTGGATATCTTTTATTTCTCTTTCTTGTCTAATGGCTGTGGCTAGAAATTCCAGTGCTATATTGAATAAGAGTAATATAAGTGGACAACCTTGTCTTGTTCCTGAAGAGCTTAAGAAGAAAGCTTTTAGTTTTTGCACATTGAGTATAATGTTGGATGTTCATTTCTCATAAATAGCTTTTATTATATTAAGGTATGCTCCCTTATTCCCACTTTGTGGAGTGTTTTTATCATAAATGGATACTTTCCTTTATCAAATATCAAATGCTTTTCAGCATTTTGATATGATTGTGTGGATTTTATTCTTCATTTTTAAGTGGTGTATTACATTTATTGATTTGCAAATATTATACCATCCTTGCATCCCTGGGTTGAATCCCACTTGATCATGGTGTACAATGTTTTTAATGTATTGCTGAATCCAGATTCCCAATATTTTGGTGAAGATTTTAGTGTCTTTGTTCATCAGAGTTATTACCTTATAGTTTTATTTATTTGTTGCGTCTTTACCTGGTTTTGGAATTAGGATGATACTGGCCTTATATAAAGAGTTAGGGAATCTTCCCTCTTTTTGAATATTTTAGAGTATTTTGAGAAGAATAGGAGTTAGTTCTTCCTTAAATGTTTGGTAAAGTTCACCTGTGGAGCTATCCAAGCCAGGGCCTTTGTGTGCCAGGAGTTTTTTGATTACTGCTTCAATTTCACCTAGCTGTTTAATCTCTTCAGGCATTCTGCTTCTTCTTGATTCACTTTTGGAAGAATATATTTCTAGAAATTTATCCATTTCACCCAGGTTGTCCAATTTCTTGGTGTATAGTTGTTCATAGTAATTTCTTACAATCCTTTGTGTTTCCATGGTATATCAGTTATAACTTCTCTTTCATTTCTGATTTTATTTATTTGGGTTTTTTTTTCTCTCTCTCTCTCCCTTTCTCTCTCTCTCTCTCTCTCTCTCTCATCCTTCAGTTAAAGGTTTGTCAATTTTGTTTATCTTTTCAAAGAACCAGCTCCTGAATTTATCAATCCTTTGAATTGTTCTGTTACTCTATGTCTTTTAATTGTTGATTACTTTTCTTCTTCTACTTGTTCTGGGCTTTGTTTGTTGTTGTTCCTCTCATTATTGTAGGATATTAGGATAAGGTTGATTATTTGGGTTTTTCTGTCTTCTTTAAGTAGGCCTGTATTACTATGAACTTCTCTCTCAGTACTGCTTTTGCTGTGTCCCATAGGCTTTGGGTTGTTGTGTGTTTATTTTCATTTATTTCCATATGCCTTTTGATTTTTTTCCTTGATCTTATTGTTGACACATTCATTATTTAATAACATGTTATTCAGTATCTATGTATTTGAATGGTACTGAGTTTTTTCCTTGATAGTGGTTTCTAGTTTTAATCCATTATAATCTGAGCACATGCTTGATGTGATTTCAATTTTCTTGAATTTGTTGATTCTTATTTTGTGTTCTACCATGTGATCTTTTTGAAAATGTTCCATGTGCAATTAAAAAAATATTTATTTTGTTTCTTTGGGCTGAAAGTTTCTAAATATTAAGTCCATTTGATCTAGAGTGGATACTTGTTGATTCTTTCTGATCCTTGAAGATCTATGCATAGTCGACAGTGAGGTGTTAAAATTCCTTATGGTAACTGTGTTATGTCAATATCTTTCTTTAAGAGCTCCAAATTTTCTTCCCATATTTAGGTGTTCTTATGTTGGGTGCATATATGTTTATAAGATAATATTGTCCTGTTGGATTACTCCCTCAAGTATTATGTAGAGACCTTCTTTGACCATTTTTATGGCTTTTGTTTTGAATTCTATTTTTTTCTGATATAAGTATTGCTACTCCAGCTTTCTTTTTGTGTCCATTTGCTTGGAATACTGTTTTCCACCTTCAAGCTGTGTAGACATTTTGTTCTAAGGTGTTTTAGATAGCATTTATGTGGGTTGTGTTTTCTAATCCATCAAGCTACCCTATGTCTTTTGATTGGAACATTTAATCTATTTACAAGTAAGGTTAATATTGATAGGTACTTATTCACTGTCATTTTAATCATACCTGTGTTTCTCTCTCTCTCTCTCTCTCTCTCTCTCTCTCTCTCTCTCTCTCTCTCTCTCATTCTCTCACTCTCTCTCTCTCCCCACCCCATTCTCCTCCTCCTCCACCACCACCTCCTCCTCCTTCTTATAGCAGTTCCTTTAGCATCTATTGCAGTGCTGGCTCAATTGAGATGTACTTTTTTATCCTTCTTTTGTCTGGGAAGCTCTTTATATCACCTTCCATTTTAAATGAGATACTTGCTAGACAGAGTAGTCTTGGTTGTAGATTCTTCCTTTTCATTACTTGAAGTATTTCGTGACTGTCCCTTCTGCCTTATAGTGTTTCTGTTGAGAAATCAGCTGATAGCCTTATTGAAGCTTCCATGTGTGTTACTAGCTGTTTCTCCCTTGCTGTCATTAAGATTCTCTCTTTGTCTTTAAAAGTTTCCAT
Source organism: Noctilio leporinus (assembly GCA_004026585.1). Lineage (NCBI taxonomy): Eukaryota > Metazoa > Chordata > Mammalia > Chiroptera > Noctilionidae > Noctilio > Noctilio leporinus. Next base: position 25,793 of record PVIW01011541.1, on the reverse strand, counting down.
TTTCCTTATGATGTGTCTTAGAGTGGGCCTCTTTGGGTTCATCTTGATTGGGATCCTCTATGCTTCCTGAACTTGTGTGACTTTTTCCCTCATCAAGTTAGGAAAGTTTTCTTGTGTGACTTTTTTCCTAATTAAGTTAGGAAAATTTGGAATCAAAGATGGTGACAGAGTAGAGAGCAGTGCTGGTGGTGTTCTTGAGTACCAGAGCAGCTGGAAGACAGAAGAGGGAACACGAAATGTCTTCAGGTCCCTAAGAATTGGAGAGGTCAGCATCTGGGATCAGGGGAGCACAGCCTGCAGGAGAGCAGGTGAGACAGTTCCAAACCCATCTGAGGGCTGAGGTCGGCTCTGGCCAGTGGCAGCTTTACCCAGAGGGGCATGTATAACTGAAGCCAGTTCCAGGCTCCCTGGTGACTAGAAATCTAAACAATGAAGTGTGGACAGTGAGGGCAAATGCCAGAGGGAACGAGGATTTGAACTCCTGCAGTGGAGAGACTGTGTGAGAGCCTCGCTCCAGAAACAGGGAGAGGAAGCTCCTCACTGGGTCAAAGGCGGAGGAGAAGAGACCTATGGGGAACAAGAGTGGGGAAGCAGGGAAGTGCACCAGCCAATGTGGTGAGAGGGCCGAAAATGGTGCTGCTGGGCCACTGGGGAAACAGTAGCTTGAAGCCCCTACGAGGGGGGTGACCCAGCCCTGGGCACCCATACAGGTCACCAGGCTCCTGCTGAAACTCCAAACTGCCAGCCAGGAACTTGTAGCTGGGGCAACTGACCTGCCCATTGCCACAAGAAAGGCTGCACTGCAGATGCACTGGGAGGGGCACATCACAGAGGCGGCATAAAGGACTCCTTGGAGAGCTGGTCGGCTTGGAGGATTGGCCCTCACCCAGGGGAGACAGGCCATGTTGGCAGACCCCAGGCATGATTGGCAGAAGGGGGCTGCCTCCTCTGGGAGCTGCGGGGGCAGGGCCAGTCATCACAGGAACCAGCAAGGTTGCAGGCTGCCCTGCAGGGGTGCCAGGTGCCCATCACAGGCAGGAACCTCTGCCAGGAGTTAGAGGGGACACTCTGCGGGCCCCAGAACACTGGCAGCCCTAAAACCCAGCTAGGCTACTGAAGGCCCAGCCTATCTGGGGGCCGACACTCAGAATCAGCCCTGGCTGTGACAATCAGAGACCCTGACACTCCAAGACCAGTTAGACTATAGAGTGCAGAGACCTGACCAAGAAAAAGAGACAGATGCAGGAACTGGATTAATCTCAAGCACCTCAGTTACACCAAGAGCTATAAGAACTATTAATCCCTAATATATCCTTTTCAAAAGTTACTTCTCACATATTTTTAATCCTCCCCTATCTCAATCCAACTAGATACCCAAGACCTTCCACATACTCTTGATTTAAAGTCTACTCACTCTCTGGCTACAACGCATTCCCAGTCCTCAATCTAAGTATTCCTCCCCTCCCCAGCCACCTAAACCCTTTCTTTATTCTTTTCTTTCTCCCATTTTCTTTTTTTTCTTCCTTTTTCTTTTCTTCCTGTTAAAGCCCACAGGTCCTGGCTCCACTTGGACCAATCTAGAGATCATAAAGGGTGAACAGCCAGCTAAACCCTTTCTTTATTAATATTATTTTTTATTTTTCTGGTTACTTTTCTTTTTCTTTTTTTAATATTTTTACCTTTTTTTTTCTCTGCTATAAGACCACAACTCCTGGCTCCACCTGGAACAATCAGGGACCTCTAAGGGTGAACAGGGAGGCAGATGCAGCAACTATATACATAGGCTTACACTGTTCACTCATATTTGAGGCTTTCTGATTCTCCCTCTCCTCATTTCTGTGAGAAAGGATAGAAGGAGCATCTTGACTGGAATGAAAGGATCAACATACACAACCAATCCAGAATACAACCAGACAGCCCAAATAAAGGCCAAACCAAAAACAACAAGTGGAGAAAATATGGGAGACTGCAACATTGAACTACACAAATCTCCTAACACAGAAGGGTGCTCAACTAAGGCAAGGAGGCAAAGCAGATTAATCCAAGGGAAAAAAAACAACAAAACAAAAAGCAAGCAACAACAGATACCCAAAACGGAGCAAAAAAGAATCAGTCCATCACCAAAATGAAAGGAAGAATCCCCAGAAAGACCATCAATTGAAAGAGAGACACATGAAATAACAATAAGGAATTCAGAAGAATGATGATGGAGAAGCTCAATGAGCTTAGCCAGCTCAAAGAAAACTATAAACAACTCCAGGGAAGTTACAAGGAACTTACTGAGAGCTACATCCGCATCAAAAAGGATAGAGAAACAATAAACAAAGTTCCAGGAGGAAATGAAGAATACAATTTCTGAATTGAAGAATACAGAAGAAGGAATCAGCAGTAGGCTAAAGGAAGCAGAGGACCAGATCAGCGAGTTGGAGGATAATGTAGACAAATATTCCAAGACAGTAAAGAGAATAAAAAAAAAGCTGAACAAGATTGAAGAGGATTTAAGAGAGTTGCAAGACAACATGAAATGTAACAACATCCGTATCATAGAAATACCAGAAGGAGAAGAGAAACAAGGAATGGAAAACCTGTTCAAAAGAGTCATGATAGAAAATTCCCTAACATGATGAGTGAAAACATTAATCAAGTTCAGAAAGTACAGAGGCTCCCAATGAGGATCAACCCAAACAGACCAACACCAAGGCACATTATGATTAAAATGGCGAATTTCAAAGACAAAGAGAGAATCCTAAAAGTATCAAGAGAGAAAAGACAAATAACATACAAAGGGGCTCCAATAAGGCTGTCAAATGATTATTCAACAGAAACAATTCAAGCCAGAAGGGAATGGCAAAAAGTATTTCAAGTCATGGTAAACAAAGGCCTGCAACCAAGAATACTCTACCCAGCAAGGCTCTCATTCAAGATAGAAGAAGAAATAAGGAGCTTCCCAGACAAAATAAGTCTGAAAGAATACATCTCTACCAAACCAGCATTGCAAGAAATGCTAAAGGGTCTGCTATAAAAATAAGTATACAAATAAAATGAAGAAACAGAGAAAGCCAAAGAGGAATACAGACACAAAGGGAGAAAATGGCAATGAATAAGTATCAATCAATAATCACCTTAAATGTAAATGGATTAAATGCACCAATCAAAAGACATAGGGTAGCCAAATGGATAAGACAACGTGAGCCACATATATGCTGTCGTCAAGAGACCCACCTCAGAACAAAAGATCGACACAGATTGAGAGTGAAGGGATGGAAAACTATATATCAAGCAAATGGACACACAAAAAAAGCTGGAGTAGCAATACTTATTTCACACAAAATAGATTTTACAATGAAGGCCATAAAAAGGGACAAAGAAGGACATTATATAATACTTAAGGGAACAATCCATCAAGAAGAAATAACTCTGGTAAACATATACGCACCCAACGTAGGAGCTCCAAAATATATAAGGAAAATCTTTGAGGACTTTAAGAAAGATATAGAAAGCAACACATTAATAGTAGGTGATTTCAATACCCCACTATCAACAATGGACAGCTCTTCCAAACAAAAATCCCCAAAGATGTTGTGGCATTGAACAACACTCTAGAGGAAATGGACCTAATTGATGTATACAGTCTTTTACCCCAAAGAAGCAAAATACGCATTCTTTTCAAATGCACATGGATTATTCTCCAAGATAGACCATATGGTATGTCACAAGACAAGCCTCCACAAATACAGGAAAATTGAAATCATACAAAACATCTTCTCAGATCACAATGGCTTGAAACTTGAAACCAATCTCAACGGAAAAAAACAAAAATTCTCTAACTCATGGAGACTGAATAACATGCTTTTAAGTAATGAATGGGGTAATAATGAGATCAAAGATGAAATCAAAAAGTTCCTAGAAACAAATGACAATGAACACACAACAGCCCAAAACCTAAGGGATACAGCAAAGGCAGTTCTCAGGGGGAAATTTATAGCAATACAGGCCTTCCTAAAGAGTCACAAGAAGTTTATAAAAACAACCTAACCACAAAGCTGTAAGAACTAGAAGAGCAACAACAAACAAAGCCCAGAGCAAGTAGAAGGAAGGAAATCATCAAGATTTAAACTGGAGTAAAAACAGTCTCTTCAACAAATGGTGTTGGGAATATTGGACAGCAACTTGCAAAAAGATAAGACTAGACCACCAACTTACACCATACACCAGAATAAACTCAAAATGGATAAAGGATTTAAACATAAGCAGTGCCACCGTAAAGGTCCTGGAGAAAAATATGGGCAGTAAACTTTTGACTATCCTACGCAGAAATATATTTACTGATACTTCACCAAGGGCAAAGGAAATCAAAGAACAAATCAACAAATGGGACTATATCAAATTGAAAAGTTTCTGTTCAGCTAAAGAAAATATCAGCAAAATTCAAAGGGAACCAACTATATGGGAAAACATAATTGCCAATGATACCTTAGACTAGGGTTTCATTTCCAAAATATATAAAGAACTAATGTGACTCAACATCAGGGAGAAAGACAGCCTAATTAAAAAATGGGCAAATGACCTGAACAGACAACTCACTGAGGAAGATATACAAAGGGCCCAGAGGCATATGAAAGAATGCTCAACATCACTAGTCTTCAGAGAGATGCAAATTAAAACCACAATAAGATACCACCTCACACCTGTCAGAATGGCAATCATCATCAAATCAACACACAAGTGTTGGTAAGGATGTGGGGCCAAGGGAACCCTGGTGTACTGTTGGTGGGAATGCAGGCTGGTGCAGCCACTGTGGAAAACGGTATGGGCTTTCCTTAAAAAACTAAAAATGGAACTGCCTTTTGATCCAGCAATTCCACTACTAGGATTATACCCAAAGGATCCTGAAACACCAATTCATAAGAACCTATGTACACCTATGTTCATAGCAGCACTATTTACCATAGCCAAGTGCTGGAAACAGCCTAAGTGCCCATCAGTGGATGATTGGATCAAAAAAGTTTGGTACATTTACACAATGGAATACTTACTATACAGCAGAAAGAAAGAAGGAACTCCTACCCTTTGAACAACATGGATGGAACTGGAGTGTATTATGCTTAGTGAAATAAGCCAGACAGTGAAGGACAAATAGCATATAATCTCACTCATTACAGGACAATAATGAACAAAACTAACAACAAGCAAAACAGAACCAAATATATGAATACAGTGAACAGGCCTTCAGTAGACAGGGGTAAGTGGGTTGGGGGGAGTGGGGAGGCAGAGGCAAGGAATGGGAGCAGTTTTGTCAAGAACCTAGTATAAAGGAACCATGGACATGGGCAACAGGTGGGATTGATTTTGGGGGTAATGGGTGGGTGGGGAGGAGGACAGAGTGGAGCAATAAGGGGATGGATGTAATACAACAACAATAAAATTTTTAAAAATATGTTCACATACAAAAAAAAAGTTAGGAAAATTTCCTGCTTTATTTCTTCTATCAAGTTTTCTGTCTCCTGCTTCTTTTCTTCACCTTCTGACATTTCTATGACAGTGAATGTTGTTATGTTTCATTTTGGCCTTAAACTATCCTCATTCTTTTTGAGTCATTTTGTTTTGTTGCGTTGACTGAGTATTTCTTCCTATGTTGTCTTACAGGTCACTGATTTGGTCCTTTGCTTCATCTAGCCTGTTTTAAATTCCTTCTTGTGTATTTTTTATTTCAGATATTGCAGTCTTCATTTATTCTTGATTATTATTCACATTTTCTATATCCATTTTCATACTGACATAGTTCCCGCTAAGTTCCTATTTTTAATATAATTTATATATTTTTATTTTATTGTTGTATTACAGCCATCCCCTTTTTATTCCCCTCTGTACCCTTCTCCACCCACCTACTTCCCCACAAAATCAATCTCACTTGTCCATGTCCATGGTTCTTTCATGCTAGTTCCTTGAATAAATTGCTCCCATTCTTTGCCTCCTCCACCCCCCACATGTCTGCCCACTGAAGGTGTATTCCTTGTATTCATGGTTCTGGTTCTGTTTTGCTTGTTTGCTTGTTTTGTTCATTAGTGTTCTATAATGGGTGAGATCACATGGTATTTGTCTTTCACTGAGTGGCTTATTTAACTAAGCATAATATTCTCCAGTTCCATCCATGTTGTTGCAATAGGTAGGAGTTCCTTCATTCTTTCTGCTATGTAGTATTGCATTGTGTATATGTACCAAAGATTTTTGATGTAACCATCCACTGATGGGCACTTAGGCAGTTTCCAGCACTTGGCTATTAAAATTGCACTGACATGAAACAGCAGTACATAGGTTCTTCTGAATTGGTGTTTCAGGGTTCTTTGGGTATAGTCCCAGTAGTGGAATTGCTAGATCAAAAGGCAGTTCCATTTTTAGTTTTTTAAGGGAACTCTATACTGTTTTCCATAGTGGCTGCACCAGCCTGCATTCACACCAACAGTGCACCAGGGTCTCCTTTTACCCACATCCTTGCCAACATTTGTTGTTTATTGCTTTGTGATGATTGCCATTCTGACAGGTGCCATTCATAAAACCACATCTTATTGTGGTTTTAATTTGTATCTCTATGATAGCTAATGATGTTGAGCATTCTTTCATATGCCTTTGAGCCCTTTGTATGTCCTCCTCGGTGAGTTGTCTGTTCAGGTCCTTTGCCCATTTTTTAATTGGGCTGTCTGTCTCCCTACTGTTGAGTTGCATAAGTTCTTTTTATATTTTGGATATCAAACCCTATTCTAAGGTGTCATTGGCAATTATGGTTTCCTATACAGTTGGTTCCCTTTGAATTTTGCTGATGTTTTCTTTAGCTGAACAGAAACTTTTCAGTTTGATATAGTCCCATTTGTCAATTTGTTGTTTGATTTCCTTTGCCCTTGGTGAAGTATCAGTAAACATATTTCTGTGTAGGATATCTAAAATTTTACTGCCTCTATTTTTCTCCAGGAGCTTTATGGTGGCACTGCTTATGTTTAAGTCCTTTATCCATCTTGAGTTTATTCTGGTGTATGGTGGAAGTTGGCGGTCTAGTATTATTTTTTCCCATGTCCCAGCTCAGTTCTTCCGACACCACTTGTTGAAGAGACTGTTTTTACTCCATTTTATGTTTTGTCTCCGTTTGCTGAATATTAATTGACCATAGAGTCCTGGGTTTATTTCTGGGCTCTCAGTTCTGTTCCCACTGATTTATGTATCTCCTCTTATGCCAATACCAGATTGTTTTGATTACAGTAGCCTTGTAGTATAGTTTGATATTTGGTATTGTGATTCCTCCTACTTTGTTCTTCTTTCTCAAGCTTGCTGTGGCTATTCATGTGTGTTTTTGGCTCTATATAAATTTTTAAAGTATTTTTTTCTCTATCTGTGAAGTATGTTATTGGTATTTTAATTGGGAATGCATTGAATCTATAGATTTCTTTGGGTAGTATGGACATTTTAATTATGTTAATTCTTCCCATCCATGAACATGCTATTTCATTTATTTGTATCTTCCTTAATTTCTTTCTTCAGTGTTCTGTAGTTTTCTGAGTACAGCTCTTTTACCTCCTTGGTCAAGTGTATTCCTAAGCACTTTATTTTTCTTGTTGGTATGGTAAATGGGATTTGTTTTGTAGCCTTTATCTCTGAAGTTTCATCATTGCTATACAAAATTGCTTTAGATTTCTGAACATTGACTTTATATCCAGCTATTTTGCTAAATTTGCTTAGTAGGTCAATGTAGGATTTTGGTAGACTCTGTCAGGTTTTATATGTACACTATCATGTCATCTGCAAATAATGACAGTTTGACTTCCTTCTTTCCAGTTTGGATACTTTTGATTCCTTTTTCTTCTCTGATAGCTATAGCTAAAACTTCCCAAACAATATTGAACAGAAGTGGAGAAAGTAGACAGCCTTGTCTTACTCCTCATCCTAGGGGCAAAGCTTTTAGTTTTTGTCCATTAAGGATGATGTTGGCTTCAGGTTTCTCATAGATGGCCTTTATGATGTTGAGGTATGCTCCCTCTATTTTCATTTTGCTGAGTGTTTTTATCATAAATGGTTGCTGTACTTTACCAAATGCTTTTCAGCATCTATTGCTATGATTATATGGTTTTTATTTTTCATTTTGTTTATGTGGTGTATTCCATTTATTGATTTGTGAATGTTTTATCATCCTTGCATCCCTGAGATGAAACCCACTTGATCATGGTGTATGATCTTTTTAATGTATTGCTGGATCCGATTGGCCAATATTTTGTTGAGAATCTTAGCATCTATGTTCATCAGAGATATTGTGCTGTAGTTTTCTTTCTTAGTTGTGTCTTGACCTGGTTTTGGGATTAGAATAATAATGGACTCATAGAAACAGTTTGGGAGTCTTTCCTTGTGTTGAATTTTTTTTAGAATAGGTTGAGAAGAATAGTGTTAGTTCTCTAAAAGTTTGGTAAAATTAACCTGTGTAGTCATCTGGTCTAAGCTTTTGTGCTTTGGGAGTTTTTTGATTACTTCTTCAATTTCACTAGTTGTTATTGATCTATTCAGGATTTCTGCCTCTTCTGGATTCAGTTTTAGTAGATTGTACATTTCCAGAAATTTGTCCTTTTCATCCATGCTGTCATATTTTTTGTCATATAGTTGTAGTAATTTCTTACAATCCTTTGTATTTCTTAACTATCAGTTGTGATTTCTATCCTGGCAATCCTTTTTTAAAAATTATTATTTATTTATTTTAAACATTTTCAATTATAGTTGATATTCAGGATTATTGTATATTAGTTTCAGGTGTAGAGCATAGTGGTAAGACATTTATATAATTACAAAGTGATCCCCCTCATTAGCCTAGTACCCACCTGGCACCATAAATATTTATTAGAATATTATTGATGATATTCCCTATACTGTCCTTTACATTCCCTGTGACTGATTCTGTTTATTTGTGACTGATATCTGTTTATTTTCTCTTTTTTTCTTGATGAGTCTGGATAAAGGCTTGTCAATTGTGTTTATTTTTTCATAGAACCAGCTCCTGGACTTGTTGATTCTTCAAATTGTAGTTTTAGTCTCTATGTTATTTAATTCTGTGCTTATCTTGATGATTTCCTTCCTTCTACTTGCTCTTGGCTTTGTTTGTTGTTCCTTCTCTAGTTCTTGCAGCTTTATTGTTATGCTGTTTGTATAAGCTTCTTCTATCCTTTTTAGGTAGGCCTGTATTTCTATGAATATCCCACTAAGGACTGCCTTTGCTGTGTACCATAGGTTTGGGGCTATTGTGTATTCATTGTCATTTGTTTCTAGAAAGTTTTTGATTTCATCTTTGATCTCAGTATTTACCCATTTCTTACAAGCATATTACTCAGTCTCCATGAGTTAGAATGTTTCTCTTCTTTTCTCTTGAAGTTGGTTTCTAGTTTCACTCCACTGTGACTTGAGAATATGCTTGGTATGATTTTAATTTTTCTGTATTTGTGGAGGCTTGTCTTGTGGCCTACCATGTGGTCTATCTTTGAGAATGTTCCGTGTCCATTTGAAAAGAATGTGTATTTTGCTTCTTTGGGGTGAAAGGTTCTGTACATATCAGGTCCATTTCCTCTAGAGTGTTGTTCAATGTCACAATATCCTTGGTGATTTTTTGTTTGGAAGATCTCTCCATTGTTGATAGTGGGGTATTGAAATCCTCCACTATTAGTGTGTTGCTGTCTATATCCTTCTTGAAGTCCTCCAAGATTTTCCTTATATATTTGCGAGCTCCTACATTAGGTGTGTATATGTTTACTAGAGTTATTATTTTTTTGATGGGCTGTTCCCTTAAGTATTATGAAATGCCCTTCTTTATCTCTTTTTATGGACTTCACTGTAAAATCTACTTTGTCTGAAATAAGTATTGCTACTCCAGCCTTTTTGTATGTCCATTTGCTTAATATATATTTTTCCATCCCTTCAGTTTCAATCTGTGTCGATCTTTTGTTCTGAGGTGGGTTTTTGAAGATAGCATATACGTGGGTCATGTTTTCTTATCCATTTGGCTACCCTATGTCTTTTGCTTGGTGCATTTAATCTGTTTTCATTTAAGGTGGTTATTGCTTGATACTTATTTATTGCCATATTCCCCCTTTGCATCTGTGTTCCTCTCTCTCTCTCTCTCTCTCTCTCTCTCGCTCTCTCTCTCTCTCTCTCTGTTTCTTCATTTTTTAAAAAGCAAACCCTTTAGCATATCTTGTAATACTGGTTTGGTAGAGATATATTGTTTAGTTTTTTTTGTTTTTTTTTTTTGTTTGTTTTTGTTTTTGTTTTGTCTGTGAAACTCCTTCTCCCTCCGTTTTGAATGAGCCTTGCTGGGTAGAGTATTCTTGGTTGCAGACATTTGTTTCTCATCACCTGGTATATTTTTTACCATTCCCTCTGGCTTGCATTGTTTCTGTTGAAAAATCACTTGATAATCATGTGGGAGCCCCTTTATATGTTGTTTCCTGTTTCTCTCTTGATGCTTTTTAGATTATCTCCCTATCTCTGAAATTTGCCATTTTAATTATGATGTGTCTTGGAGTGAGTTTGTTTGGATTTATCCTCATCGGGACCCTATGTGCTTCCTGAACTTGGGTAACATTTTCACTCATCATGTTAGGGTAGTTTTCTATCATTACTTTTTGAACAAGTTTTCCACATTGTTTCTCTTTTCCTTTTGGTATCCCTATGATACAGATATTATTGTGTTTCATGTTGTCCTGCAGCTCTCTTAAAATCTCTTCATTCTTGTCAGCCTTTTTTCATTCTGTTGCACTGTCTTGGAATATTTCTCTACATTGTACTCTAGCTCACTGATCTGATGCTCTGCTTCCTCTAGCTGGCTGCTGATTCCTTCTACTGTATTCTTCAATTCAGAAATTATATTCTTTATTTCCTCCTGGCTCATTCTGAGAGTTTGTATATCTTTTTTAATGCTGGTGTAGTTCTCAGTAAGTACCATGTCGCTTCCCTGGAGTTCTTTGTAGTTCCTGAAGTACCTTTCTACAAGGTCAATATTATCCTAGTCCCCAAATCAGGTCAAGACACAACTAAGAAAGAAACTGTAGGTGAATATCACTGATGAACAAAGATGCTAAGATTGTCAACAAAATATTGGCCAACTGGATCCAGCAGTACATTAAAAAGATCATACACTATGATTAAGTGGGTTTCATCCCAGGGAGGCAAGAATGGTACATCATTCGTAAATCAATAAATGGAATACACCACATAAACAAAATGAAAGATAAAAACCATATGATCATATTAATTATGAAAAAGCATTTGATACAGTACAGCAACCATTTATGATAAAAAGAAAAACACTCAGCAGAATGAGAATAGAGGGAGCATACCTCAACATCATGAAGGCCATATTTGAGAACCCTGAAGCCAACATCATACTCAATGGGCAAAACTAAAAGCTTTTCCCCTAAGATCAGGAACAAGACAAGGCTGTTCACTTTCTCCGCTTCTATTCAACATTGTTTTGGAAGTTCTAGCCATAGCCATCAGAGGAGAAAAAGGAATCAAAGGTGTCCAAATTGAAAAGGAGAAAGTCAAACTGTCATTATCTGCAGATGACATGATAGTGTATATGCAAAACCTGATAGACTCCACCAAAAACCTACATTGACCTACTAAGCAAATTTAGCAAAATAGCTGGATATAAAGTCAATATCCAGAAATCAAAAGCATTTTTATATACCAATAATGAAACCTCAGAGATAAAAGCTACAAAACAAATCCCATTTACCATAGCAACAAGAAAAATAAAGTACTTAGGAATAAACTTAACCAAGGAGGTAAAAGATATGTACTCAGAAAACTACAGAACACTGAAGAAAGAAATTAAGGAAGATACAAATAAATGGAGGCATATAGCATGCTCATGGATGAGAAGAATTAACATCATTAAAATGTCCATACTACCCAAAGCAATCTACAGATTCGATGCAATCCCAATGAAAATACCAATGACAGACATCACAGAAATAGAAAAAATAATTCAAAAATTTATGTGGAGCCAAAAACGCCCATGCATAGCCACAGCAAGCTTGAGAAAGAAGAACAAGGTAGGAGGAATCACAATACTAGACTTCCAACAATACTACAAGGCTACTGTCATCAAAACAGCCTGGTACTGGCATAAGAATAGATGTACAGATCAATGGAACAGAATAGAGAGCCCAGAAATTAACCCAGGAGTCTATGGTCAACTAATATTTGACAAAGGGGGAAGGAACATAAACTGGAGTAAAAACAGTCTCTTCAACAAATGGTGTTGGGAAAATTGGACAGCAACTTGCAAAAAGATAAGACTAGACCACCAACTTACACCATACACCAGAATAAACTCAAGATGGATAAAAGGCTTAAACATAAGCAGTGCTACCATAAAGCTCCTAGAGAAAAATAGAGGCAGTAAAATTTTAGATATCCTACACAGAAATATGTGTAGGATATCTCCAAGGGCAAAGGAAATCAAAGAACAAATCAACAAATGGGACTATATCAAACTGAAATTTTCTGTTCAGCTAAGGAAAACACCAGCTAACTTCAAAGAGAACCAACTATATGGGGAAACATATTTGCCAATGATACCTCAGACAAGGGTTTGATATCCAAAATATGTAAAGAACATATGCAACTCAACAGTAGGGAGACAGACAGCCCAATTGAAAAATGACCTGACAATTCTCTGAGGAGGACATACAAAGGGATCAAAGGCATATGAAACAATGCTCAACATCACTAGCCATCAGAGAGATGCAAATTAAAACCACAAGAAGATACCACCTCACACCTGTCAAATCAGCAATCATCAACAAATCAACAAACAACTAGTGTTGGCAAGGATGTGGGTAAAAGGAGACCCTGGTGCACTGTTTGTGGGAATGCAGGCTGGTACAGCCACTATGGAAAACAGTATGAAGTTTCCTTAAAAAAAACTGAAAATGGAACTGCCTTTTTATCTAGCAATTCCACTCCTGGGACTATACCCAAAGAACCCTGAAACACCAATTCATAAGAACCTACATACCCCTATGTTCATAGCTGCGCTATTTACAATAGCCAAGTGCTGGAAACTGCCTAAGTGCCCATCAGTGGATGATTGGATCAAAAATCTTTGGTACATTTACACAATGAAATACCACACAGCAGAAAGAAAGAAGGAACTCCTACCCTTTGCAACAACATTGATAGAGCTGGAGAGTAATATGCTAAGTGAAATAAGCCAGTCAGTGAAAGACAAATACCATATGATCTCACCCATTACAAGACACTAATGAACAAAACAAGCAAAGAAGCATAAAAAACAGATACATGAATACAATTAATAGACTTCAGTGGGCAGAGGAGAGAAGGGAGGGGGGAGGTGAAGGCAAAGAACAGGAGTAGTTAATCAAAGAACTAGTGTGGAAGAACCATGGACATGGAAAACAAGTGGGGTTGACTTTGGTAGGAAATACAGAGGGGAGTAAAAAGGGGATGGCTGTAATACAACAAAAATAAAATTAAATTATAAAGAAAAAGAAAACACCTCTTTTTATTATTCATTTTAGACAATGTAGAAAATAAAGAAAATTAAAATAGTTTTTAGTTATTTCATAACTCTAACATTTAAAAAAGTTCTTTTTTGATGTAGTCTCTTATTTTTACATGGTTGCTGCCAACATAAATATTATTTTTATAGTGCATATTTCACTTATATTTTTGCATCATTAAGATCTTTGATTTTTTGTAAATTTCTTTTGATAATATAATAATATTCCAATATCTGTATGCCTATTTGGGGGCATAAAGTTTGTTCCTATGTGGTTGTAGGAGAGTTTTTTTTTAATAGTTTATTTATTATATTTTAGAGAGAGGGGAAGGGAGAGAGGCAGAGAGGAAGGGAAATATCATTGTATGGTTGTCTTTCTTTCCCCTGCCTCCAACCACAAACCTGGCTGGATATCTGGCTTACAACCTGGTTATGTTTCCTGGCTGGGGAATCAAACCAGCAACCTTTGGGTTTGCAGGCCTGTGCCTTGTCCTCTGTGCCACCAGCCAGGGCCAGCTGTAGGAGAGTTTGACTTCAGCTTACAACTCATAAATAGCACTGCAGCATATTCCCTTAATCATAAAGCTTTTAGTATGCAAGGATGCTTCTTAGAGAAAACCCCCATAAGTGAAAATAATGAGTTGAACTATACTCCTGCGCCTGACACAGAGCGCTAACTTGTTTTTCAAGAGGGTCATACCTATTTGCACTTTCGCCCACAGGGCAGGGAGGACCCCTTCTTTACAACCTGCCCATTTTTTGTGTTCCTCCAAAGGATAAAAATTTTTCTTTAAGACGTTTTTACTTTTGGTTTCATTGACAGCTAATGAGGCTAAACCTTTCCCTCCATGTTCATTTGGATGTTTTGCAACCAAGTAATTATCTGTATCTTTTGTGGCCTATGGATCCATGGTCCCCAGCCTTCAGCCCAATATTATTCTTCTCAGATTTTCAGCTCTCAGATCAGGCATCGTCTACCACACTCTGCCTTGGTCAGTTTTCTGAGCACCCTGGGAGACTCCTATATTAAGGTTGGCTCCCACTAAGTGAAATGTCTGTGAGAGCAGGGAGGGCTGCATTTTGGCTCCCTATGTACCTGCAGTACCCATAGTGCCAATGCCTTGTCTGCTCAGTGTGGAGGGAATGTGTCTTCTTCCCCTTGGTACTTGAAGAGACTGGCTTTGGGGTGCTATTGCCATCTTGACATCCTATCCTCAGGCTCTGGGTTTTGAACTAGAGCTGCTGCTAACTTCAAAAGTCACCCCAACCCTCTTCCATTTCCTAACAAAGTCAGCCTTTCTAGATACTTCTCTACCACCACCACCATGTCACCACCCAGTTAGTCTACTTGGGAAGCCCTTCTGCCTCAGAGAGTTCAGTAACTGAGCTGAACACATTGATCAAGTTAGTTAAAGGCTTCATTTAGCCCATGTCCTCAGGCATTCACAGAGCCGTTTTTTTTGGGCAAACTTAATTATTGCATCAGAAGAAAAAACATGTTCTCATGTTAGTCTTGGGGAGGGAGCAAAAGTCAGCAAGGCTTCCTGTAATTTTCATTACCAGTAATGACATTTTTCCATGATCTTGAATTCATTGGGTTATTTTTATTCTTTTTACATCCCTTGTCTAAATGGCAACAGAATCCATGATGGCTTGATAGCAGTTTTCATAAATTCAAGGAACTGTCAGGAATGTTGAAAGGTCACCAACCCATGCCTCAACTCTCCAGCAGCTGATTCATGGTTAAATTCTCTGACCACTAGAAACCTCATTGATTTCCAGAGAAATGATTTCCACAGTCTACCATAGAAAGATCACTTCTATGGTCTAGAGACTCCCCCAGTCAGTAAGGCCTCTGAGACCAGGTCTAATAGCCACTCTCTGAATTAGCAGCTGTGATAGAAGGGCAGGACACTGAAATCACCTGGAGAGTCATTGACTCTGATGCTCGTGTCACACTCAGATTAATTAAATTAGACCAGGTGGTGGAGGAGTCAGAAATCTGTATTCTTTAATGATGTTAAAGTGAAATCAGAGTTTAGGTCTACAGATCTCTCTGCCTTTCTGCTGAAATGCCTAGAGAAACCCAGTGATTGACTCAGGACCAAAACTTGGTGACAGCAGCATGTCAACAATCCTGAGTTCTGCTGTTAACCAAAAGCTCTTTCACAATCCAGCTGCTACTTCATGTGAGTCACTAAGAAAGATGAAGTCTCATTGCTTGCTGTGATAGCTCAAGACATGGTCCCTAATACAAACACAAGGGCCTGTGAGAGGGAGGCAGGAAGAAATTTACACACACAGTGGAGAAGATAACGTAAAGGCAGAGCAGAAAAAGATTTGAAGACGTTGGTCTTGAATATTCAAGTAATGTAATCACAAGCCAAGGAATGTCAGCAGCCATCAGAAGATGAGAGAGGAAAGGGATAAATATTTCCTACAAGCCTCTTGAAGGAGCAAAGCCAGAGACACCTTGATTTCAGACTTTTAGCTTCCAAAACTGTGAGAGGATATGTCCATTTCAAACCACCAGATTTGTGATAATTTGTTACAGCAACCACAGATAACTAATACACCTAAATAACAAAACTTTAGAATTAGGAAATAGAATTTAGAATATTTGTCTCTGTGATTAATTCTAACCCACATTTTCCAGGACTACCAACTCAGAGAGGTAAAGTGGGATTTACAGCTTCCCACAGGGTCTGCCAGCATTAAGTTATGGCCCTCCTGTTGCTTACCTTGGTCTTTCAGACTGCATTCCTGACAACCTGCAGCACCAGATGTTGGCCTCTTTCAGGCCTACATG
This sequence comes from Noctilio leporinus, assembly GCA_004026585.1. Classification (NCBI taxonomy): domain Eukaryota; kingdom Metazoa; phylum Chordata; class Mammalia; order Chiroptera; family Noctilionidae; genus Noctilio; species Noctilio leporinus. The sequence continues at coordinate 9,432 of PVIW01011541.1, read as the reverse complement.
TATGAAAGGTGTGTGGGCTGCAGCACACATCTGGTCCCTGCAGTGCTGCTGAGGGGATGTGAGTTGCCTCTTGTTTTTCCTTACAGCTAGACCCAGGCCCAGAGACACCTGACCAGATATAGCTAGGGGTAGGAGGGCTTCATAAGGTCTTCCTCTGCCTGCTATAACTCCCCTCTTTGTAGCCTCCAGTCCACCAGGATCCTTCTCACTGACCAACCACACATGTTGGATCTGCCCATTAGAAGCAATTGGTATTTCATCCTTCAGAACTCAGCTAAAACATCCTTTACTTCGAAACTTTCCTTGACCTTCCAAACTAGGTCATTGGGTCAGGTTGGTCATGGTCCCAACAGGATACAGATGGTATATTTAAATTGGGTAATTTGATGAAGGTTCAGTGAAGGAACTACCTATAAAGTGTGGCCCAGGGTGAGGGGAAGCTACAGGGGTAACCCTCTGGGTCAGTGGAGCTAAATTATGGGGGCCTCAGGATGTCTACTACTCTTTGTCTATGGAGGTGGGGCAGGGGTGATTCTGAGAACCTGAACACAGGCTGGGGCAGACAGATACAGGGCCTGCAGCAGGCAGGGAACCAGGGGAACCATTGCTCACTTTCCTCTTTTAGCCTGCCCTCTTTTGTCTCCCTTGGTGCCCCTATCAGGTGAACTCAGCTGGAAGCCACAGGTCCTGCAGGGACTCAGAGCTGCACACCTCACATTTGGGCTTTTAAAATCTGTCATTATTTTTCACCCCCATGGGAGTGTGGTCCCTTGAGGAAGGAAACTTGTATAGCCTGCTCACTGTGCAACACCTGGGGGTAATCGGAATTCACTGAACATCTGCCGACTGACCAATGGGTGCTGCTGAAACAGGGAGGAGGTTGGGCCACCCTGGAAGAGCATCGTAAAAGAACCCAATAAGTGACTCAAAATTTCTCACTTCCCCAAATGAGAGACTTCCCTTCTGTCCTCTCATCTCTTTATGTAACTCTGAAGCCCCAGAGAAGGTCAAGGGGCCACCACTGCCTTATCTTCCACTCCCATGGTCCTAGTGCACTAATCTTGGCAACACTGTGTGATGAGGGGCCATCAATGTGGCTTGACATTTCCCCAAACATGTGGCTGCTCCCCTGAGATGCTGTGGCTCTCTCTTCTGCTCCTCTTGATCTCCTGCCTTCTGCAAGGGGCCGAATGTTTGTGTCCCCCAAAGCCCACATGTTGAAGCCCTTATCTCCCATGTGATAATATTTGGAGGTGATTGGGTTACAATGTGGTCAGAAGGGTAGAACCTGAGCTTTTTCACCCTTTGAACCACATAAGGACACAGAAAGAAGGTAGCCATCTGTTAACCAGGGGGAGCACTCTTACCTGAACCTGACCATGCTGGCACCCTGATATTGGACTTCCCAGTCTCCAGCACTGTGAGAGAGAAATGTTTAGGGTTCCTAGTCCATGGTATTTTTGTTAAAGTAACCTGAATTAAGATAGTTCCTGACAGCCTCCTCCAGCCACCCTAGCTCCAGTTTCTTTTGGCCTGGACTTTGGCAGTGCTCATGAAGTACCCATCATGTCCTACCTGTGTGGCATCCTAAGTGGGGCTGGTATCCCTGCCCAATGGTGACAGTGCCTCTGCCTGGAAAAGAAAACTAACTAGTCAGACCAATGGCTCTGGTTTTGTACATGATAAAATTTAGCACTGGAATGTCAGGTACATAATGTAGGAGACAGACTTCTCCATCTTCAGGGGAAGCTGGAGATTCTTGTCCTCCAGGCCGTGTCTTCAGATGGAGGGGAGTCAGGCCCAAAAAACAATAAGACAGAAGTCAACTGTGATTCTGACTCCATCCCTAGCCATGCATTTGCTGAGCCTGTGCTATGGGCAGGCATTGATCTGAGTGCTGAAGACAAGGGGAAGCAACCTGTCACCAAACAGAGGACCAAAGGCCACACTAACCACGTGTGGGCTTGGGGCCTGGGGCAGCAGGTGGAAATGAGACAGGGAGTCAGAAGCAATCTGAGGAAAGTATGGAACTTGAGCTGGGCCTCAAGATGACCAGGCCACTTTCTCTCACAGGGAAGAGTCCCCTGCAGGCCCTGAGAAAAACTGTGCCTGCTGAGATCAGTAGACAGGCTCCTTATGTGATGGCCTCAAGTGCAGAGTGACCTTGAGGCCCCAGCCTAAGGTAGGTCTCCAGCATTTCTCTTTTCTCTTCAGCTTCCTGTGACTGACTGTGAGTAATATCTTCTAAATCTCCCAAAGCAGGCATCCTTGACACCAGTTGCCATTAAAATCACACAGGGAACTTGAAAAGATACCAACTCTGGGATCCCTTTCCCAGAGATAAGTGTTGACTAGGCTATAGTGGGGCTAGGGGAATGGGCAGTTTTTAAACCTCCTCCACAGCAGTGATTTGAGTGTATAGCTGAGATTGAGAACCACCACTAACTAGTCTAAAGAAATGGGAACTCTCTCTGCATGTCCTAGCTCTAAGAGGAATACACTTCCAAATTCTATTCTGTTCATCTTGGAAACCAAGGCACCATTTCACAGGTCTTATTTTTGTATTTGTCAAACCAGTGGTCTTTTGGGGGAATTGAGTGTTTATGGGCTTGAGGAGAAACCAAAGTGCTGGCTTTTCCTCCTAGCACCAGCTGGTGGGAGCAGGAGGAGCTTTCTCAGGTTCACTCAGCTGGACTTGGGAGGAGACTTTGCTGCACCCATGAGAGCTTTAGGGAAAAGTCACTAGGAGATATTAAATGTCATCACTTTCAAATTGCCATGTTTATATTTATATAACTTGGAATAATTTGAAAAGCCACTTGAAAGGTCATCTGAAGGTGTGTGGACAGAATATTATGCACAGATACACACATTAGAAACCCATGACTTCCTCAGCAAGAAAGAAAGGTTATGCTGGGTGACGGGACTCAGTGGAGAAGAGACATGTTGACAGGGAGATTAGGTATGATGTTAAGCCAAAGAAATATAAAATCCACCCATAAAACGTCACCTCAATTTTGTCAAGTTCAAGAAAATAGGCCACAGTTTTCAAGTATTTTCAAGCATTTTCGATATTATGAATGGTTATTCTCTTTTTCATGTTTTTTATTATTCCCTAGATTTTCTATAACAGGCATTAACTATATTCATAATCAGAAAATACATTCCAACAATAAGTTAGTTGAGTTGCAAGTTGCCTTTCTCCCTGAAGTTAGGATTTTCACATTTAGCATAATAAAAAGATAGAATGCTCAGTTGCATTTGTGCTTCAGATAAATGAAAAACTACCCTAAACATTGCATGGGTCATACTTCAACTAAAATAGTACTCATTACATATCTAAAATAAAATTTAACTAGGCATCATTTTACTTTCTCTGGCAGCCCTACCTGGAAGAGAAGGTGAGAAGGCTAGGTCAGGGAATTTCCCCCAAGGGTCCTGCAGTTCCCAGGGCAGGCCTCTCTGCCTGAGATGCTGGGCATGCAGCAGCAGCCCTCTCCCCCACGTCCTCACATCAATAATCCCCTTGTTTCCTATACTAAAATACAGCTGTTTTGTGTATACATCTATTTCATGCAAATGGTAACAATAATGTTTATTTGTGTTGTGTGTCAAAATTCTCAGTGGGCATCATATTCTTCATCACAGCTATGGATTTGTGTCCCTAATAGGTAACCCAGCAAGTGACAGCTTCTTAACACACAGTCTGTGAGGTAGGGACTATTCTCAACCCCATTTTGTGAGTGAGGAAACTGATGCTCAGAGAAAAGGTCAAGAACCTGCCCAAAGTCACACAGCTGGAGGATGGCAGAGCTCATAGCCCTACCTTAGGTCTGGCATGATAAAGCATTTTTCTGCACCATGTGCCATCACATCATTATTTTAATCATTTTAGCCTCTGAAGCAATCTTGTGAGGTAACCATTGGGATGGGAAAGCTAAAGCCCCCAAGTTTCCTCCCCATCTTAGCACAACTCCATTGGTCTCCATTCTTCCTCCTATTCTCCCACTCACCCTTTTCCCCACTCTGCCTTCTCCCCAGCCTCCCCATCTTCCTTCCTTCCTCCCTTTCTCTCCTTTTTGCTTTCTCTCTCACTCTTTCCACCCCCACCCTAGCTTCTATGAAGCTTTCAGAATCTTCTAGATTCCCCTTACTTGCTCTGGGACCTCAGGCAAATCACCATAGCTCCCTATTCTTCACTGTTTTCACCTGTAAAACATGAAAAAATAAATTAAAAAAAAAAAAAAAAAAACAACAAACCAATTCAGTGGCATGAGGTTGACTCAGTGGAAAAGCCTTCTCCACTGGGGTTGCAGAATTCCCAGATAGCTTTCAGGTGACTTACAGTGAATATTTCTTTAAAACATCACTTCCCACTGTCCAGGGCTTTAATAGCTTTAATTATCCAAATTAAAACAAACAAAACTCTGTGTTATGTTGTTAAGTTTATGGCTTGATCTTACTAATCCTACTTTGCTCAGAAAGAACCAATATCTAGACTTTAAAAAACAAACAAACAAAAACAGCATACATTTAATTGTATTTATTTCTTGGTGAGATCTTAAACTAAAGTCTCTTTGCCAAAAAAAAAAAAAAAAAGAAGAAAAAGAAAAGAAAAGAAAAGAAACACTTCCCATTTTTGTTATTTCTCTCAGACTTTTTGAGGTCTTTCACCAAACCAAATCCTGAAACTTTCTTGGAAATCCAGAAAATTAAATGAAACAAGAACTCTGTAGAAGCCTAAGAATATATTAAATGGCCTGGCACAAATTAATGAAAACCTTTTTGCTTATAAAAGAAAAATAAAGATTCAGTTCATTCAAACAAGGAAAGCTCTGTGGAGGAAGGAAGCATACATTTTCCATTTGACTTCAACACCTCCAAATGTAATGAGCAGTAAGTGAGAAGTACGTGCATACATGTTGTCTACACATGTGAAACGGGGGAGAAGACACGTCCAGCACATGGCTAAATCTTCTCAGTAATGGTGAGACATAGTGTCATTTTTATTTTCAAAATGAGCAACAGGCATTGAGAAGTTTAGTGACTTGCCCAGAATAATCCTGCCAATAACCATGATGTGGGGCCTGGTGTCAAGCGCTGAGCTTTCCACAACATGACTCTGCCTCCCTGGTGGGCCAGTGCCTCCAAAGTTTAATGAAGAATTGCTCCTTCAAATGGCAGAACTGACCATGAACCTGTAGTTGTCCATGAGCCATACCCAGTGTCTGCCCTTTAGCCTCACCCTCACTGCTCTGGAGAAGCCTCTGAAGATTTCTCATCATTCTTCATGGTCATTCTTGGGCCCTCTCTCCATTCCTACTTGTTTCTCTCAGTACCAATTACTGGCATATCTTTTCCAGCTTTAGCATAGAAGAGAGTGCAAAGATCATAGATCCCAAGCAACCAATGAACTGTTTGAATTCCTTTCCTGAGCTTAGTGATTTAGGGCAAGTTATTTAACCTACAGGACTTAGTCTCCTTATATGCAAAGCAGGTATTTTAATTGTCACTTACAGGGCTGTTGTAGAGATTGATTACATATCAATGACGACACTAAATAACCTCTTCCTAGTCTATTGAAGACTCCATCTTCCATCTCCTCTCAACCAGAAAATGTTCCAGATTAACTAGAGCCCTGAATGAGTGGGGGGAGTGGGGAGCATGTAAAGAAAGTTTGCATACAAAGGCCCAGAGCATCCCTCACTTGACACAGGTAAATGCATCTCTAGTCCTAAGACTCAACCTTGAATTTAACTAGGGTGGAATGTTTTGCAGGGATCTTTGATCTCTCCCTGGGGTAAATGGGATGCTCAGATTGGGGTATGGAGAAATGCTCATCTCATAATTAGGGATTGGGTCCAACAACCAGGCCACTGTGGCCTGATGCTTAAGTAACCATCAAGAACTTTTTGGAAAAGTAAAATCCTCGTGATACCCAGGGATGGTGATGTGGTCAGTTCAGGTAAGACTCCTAAAACTCTGGGAAGAATGGTGGAGGAACTTCACATTGTTCCCTAGCCCTGGCCATAAGGCACTGCCCATGATAGGCATCCTGTGCCCAGTGTTCCTGCTGCTGGCCTGTCTCCCTTGCCTGTCCACAGTCTTCTGCCAAAGACTGAAGTCACAGCCACCTTCTCTTCCAAGGCCTGCTTTGTGACTGTGCCAGGAGTTGGGCATTAGCCTCCTTTCACTTCTTTGGAGAGGATGAATTATGGCAGGTCATGTTAACCAGCTTTTTGGAGATGGAAATCTCTTTAGCAGCAGGCATTGGAGATTGCCCAGTGACTATGAGAATGAGACCCTTGGATACTGTAAGCAGACCTGCCATGGAGAGGTTGTCACCAATGGTGTTCAGGGGACCATGTTTACAAACTCATCTTTGGAATATACCATGGTGAGCATGCTATTGCTCCAGCCAGGATGGGGCCCACTCTGCTAGGGCAGGCCACACCCTCATTTATGTTGGGGTGGTGCTCAGGGACCAATTTGTGGGTCGAAATGAAACAGGATCCAGAAACATCTACTACCTCACTCAAGTTATCTCATTGCACAAGGCACCCAGTGTCAGGGAGACTGCATGCTTGGCCCTGAACATTTTAAAAGTCCTTTTTTTGTTTGTTTGTTTTTGTTTTGTTTTGTTTTAATCCTTTGCTGCAAAGCACTGTCTGGTCCCTGGACTTCTGTTGCTAGTCCCTGCATGATTCTTGTTTTCTGTCTTCACGATGAGATCCATAGGTACAAGATTTCAAAGGTCTCAGAGGCACACTGTATGCCTTCTTTCTATCCTGTGTGCATAGCATTCTGGTGCACTCCTGAGGATGCTGATGTGTAATGAAGACTCCCAGGAAGCTTCCTTACAAACAGAAAAACACCTTTACTTTTGTCAACCTCTACTGAGTTTTAGGGCCTTTATAGACAATCTGTGCCAGTAATTAACTCTTTTGAGTGAATACACCAAAAGAATCATGTCTGTGTTAGCTTGTTAAGACTGCCATAACCAAATGCCATACTGGGAGCTTTAACATCAAGAATTTATTTCTCATAGTTCTAGAGGCCAGAAGTCCAAGATCAAAGTGTCAACAAGTTGTTTCTCTGAGGCCTCTCTCCTTGACTTGCATACAGCTACCTTCTCACTATCCTCACAGGGTCTTTCTTCTGCATGTGTTCCCTGGTGCATGTGCACCCAAATTTCCTCTTTTTATAAAGACACCAGTAAGTGCCAACCCTAATGGCCTCATTTAACTTAACTGCTCCTTTAAAGATACTGTCTCCAAAATATGTAGTCGCATTCTAAGTTTTGACTATTTGGGCTTCAACACTGGAATTTTGAGGGGACACAATTCAGCCCCAAAATTCAGTACTTAAAGATAAATAAATATAATTTTTATAAGAAACAGTACATACTCTTATCATATGGGAGGCAACTTTATATTTGCCATTCTGTTCATAATTATTTATTTATTTATATTTATTTTAATGAGGTATTTTTTATTTATTTATTTTTAAAGATTTTATTTATTATTTTTAGAGAGGGGGGCATGAAAGGGAGGAAGAGAGGAAGAGAGACATCAATGTATGGTTGCTTTTCACCTGCCTCCAGCTACATAGCTAGCTGGAAACCTGGCTTGCAACCTGGCTGGGAATTGAACTATCAACCTTTGGGTTCACAGACTGGCACCTTATCCACTGTATTTTTTGATTTTTTTAAGTATTTTATTTATTATTTCCAGAGAGAGGGGAAGAGAGAGAGGCAAAGAGGGAGAGAGACATCAATGTATGGTTGCCTTTCACCTGCCTCTAGCCAAGGACCTGGCTGGAGACCTGGCTTGCAACCTGATTATGTGCCCTGGCTGGGGAATTGAATCAGTAACCTTTGGGTTCACAGGCTGGCACCTTATCCACTGTGCCACCAGCCAGGGCCTTCATTCTATTCTATTTAAAAATAGGATTCTACTTTATTTTAAAAATAATAGCTATGACCCATAAAAATGATTTCATAACCCACTAATGGCTCCAAATTTCAGTTTTTCAAACTGTGATCAAGCCAAATGCTGTAAGGAGCTATTTCAACACTGATCTACAAAGATAAGCAAACACTGATTGGGCCATAAGCCTTTATTTTCATGATAGCAGAGCTGAGACCATGGGTGGGTAGAATCAGAATGGTGCCAGGAAATGTTGGTTTGCTGGTGGTTCAGGGCTGGGGAACTGGGGATCTGGGCTTTTTCCAGAAAGGAGAGTGATAAAGCAATGTTATGATAGCAGGTGTCAAAATAAGGGAACCAAATCATTTTCCATTCAAAATCAAGTGCAAGGGAGAGAGAATGAGCTCCAAAAAGGTCAGACTCTGGGCCCATGCAGGGATGGAGAAAGAAGCCAGGGATGAATCCTAAAGAAGATCAAACCTTGTCTACATCGTGGGCTGATATGGGAGTCAGTCACTACCTGCAGTGGGATGATAAAACAAGAACCATCCCATAAGACTACCTTATCTGATTAGCCTTCTGCTAAAGGGCAAGAGGAAGTTCTGTGGGACAGAACATCTTATACTAAGCAGTGCCCTGACCCTTTACACTGAAATACTCAGGGAAAATGGGGAGAGAAGGCTTTAACTTCTGGAAAAGGATCCAAGTATGTCATGAGGCAGAGAATGTAATTTCTTTTCTCTCTCTTTTTTTTTTTTTTTAATTTTATTGTTGTTGTATTACATCCATCCCCTTTTTTCTCCCTTCTGTCCCCCTCCCCACCCACCCATTCCCCACAAAGTCAATCCCACCTGTTGTCCATGTCCACGGTTCCTTTATACTAGGTTCTTGTCTAAGATGTTCCCCTTTCTTGCCTCTGCCTCCCCCGCCCTCCTCCCCCCAACCCCTTTTGCCCTGACCACTGAAGGCCTATTCCTTGTATTCATATACTTGGTTCTGTTTTGCTTGTTGGTAGTTTTGCTCATTATTGTCCCGTAATGGGTGAGATCATATGATATTTGTCCTTCACTGACTGGCTTATTTCACTAAGCATAATACTCTCCAGTTCCATCCACGTTGTTGCAAAGGGTACAAGTTCCTTCTTTCTTTCTGCTATATAGAATTCCATTGTGTAAATGTACCAAACTTTTTTGATCCAATCATCCACTGATGGGCACTTAGGCTGTTTCCAGCACTTGGCTATTGTAAATAGTGCCGCTATGAACATAGGTGTGCATAGGTTCTTATGAATTGGTGTTTCAGGAATCTTTGGGTATAGTCCAAGTAGTGGAATTGCTGGATCAAAAGGCAGTTCCATTTTTAGTTTTTTAAGGAAACCCCATACTGTTTTCCACAGTGGCTGCACCAGCCTACATTCCCACCAACAGTGTATGAGGGTTCCCTTTGCCCCACATCCTCGCCAACACTTGTTGTTTGTTGATTTGCTGATGATTGCCATTCTGAC
>PVIW01011540.1:0-36927 GCA_004026585.1 Noctilio leporinus | reverse complement strand
ATTGGCAGCAATCCCTTTCCTGATGCTGCCTCTTTTTCTTGGTCAGGACTTTACATTCTATAGTCTATATTCTAGCCGGTCTTGGCGCGTGGCAGGGCCTCTGATTGTCACAGTAGGGCTGATTCTGAGTGTCCGCCCCCAGGTAGGCTGGGCCTTCAGCAGCCTGGCTGGGTTTTAGGGCTGCAGGTGTTCTGGAGCCGGCAGGCAGCTCCCTCCCGCTCCTGGCGGAGTTTCCTGCCCAGGACATGCCCCCAGCACTTCTGCAGGGCAGCCCGCAACTTTGCCGGTCCCTGTGATGACTGGCCCCACCCCCGCAGTTCCGGGAGGAGGCCGGGCCTGTCAGTCAACACTGTCGGGGGTCTGCCTACACTGTCCCGCCCTTCCGGGGCGAGCACCACGCCTCCAAGCCAATCAGTTCTCTGTGGAGTCCTTTATGTGGCCTCTGTGATGAGCCCCTCTCAGGCGTGGGCGGTTCGGCCTTTGTCTCTGGCAATGGCGGGTCGCCCGCCACAAGTTTCTGGCTCGCCAGCTCTCTGGCTCGCCGTTTGGATTTTTCCGCGGAGCCTGGGGGCCTGTGTGGTTGTGCAGGGCTGGGCCTCCCCCCTTGCAGGGGCTTCTAGCTGCTGTTTCCCCAGTGGCCCAGCAGCTCCGTTTTCGGCCCTCTCGCCGCCCCGGCCGGTGCACTTCCCGCTCCCCCGCTCCGGCTTCCCTCAGGACTCTTCTCCTCCGCCTCTAGCCCCGCGCGGAGCCTCCTCTCCCTATTGCCGGAGTGAGTCTCTCAGAGTCCCTCCCCTGCAAGAGTTCAATTCCGCGTTCCCTACGGTGTTTGCCGTCGCTGCCTGCACTTCACTGCTGAGACTTCCAGTCGCCAGGGAGCCTGAAACTGGCCCCAGTCAAATGCGCCCCTCTGGGCAGAGCCGCCCCTGCCCAGAGCCGACCTCGGCCCACCGGCCGGTCAGTCAGGAATGCCTCACCTACTGTCCTGCTGGCCTCCTCTGCCTCTGGGCTCTGCTCCCCTGTGTCCAGATGCTGCCTGTTCCTATCCCCAGGGTCCTGAAGACGTCTCACACTCGTTATCCTGTCCTTTAGTTGCTTTGGTACTCGAGAACACCATCAGCACTGCTCTCTACTCTGTCGCCATCTTCCCTCTCCCGCATTAGTTCTTTATATATTTTGGAGATCAAACCCTTGTCTGAGGTATCATTGGCAATTACGTTTTCCCATACACTTGGTTCCCTTTGAATTTTGCTGGTATTTTCTTTAGCTGAACAGAAACTTTTCAATTTGATGTAGTCCCATTTGTTGATTTGTTCTTTTATTTCCTTTGCCCTTGGTGAAGTATCAGTAAACATATTTCTGTGTAGGATATCCAAAAGTTTACTGCCTGTATTTTTCTCCAGGACCTTTATGGTGGCACTGCTTATGTTTAAATCCTTTACCCATCTTGAGTTTATTCTGGTGTGTGGTGTAAGTTGGTGGTATAGTTTTATCTTTTTGCACATTGCTGTCCAGTTCTCCCAACACCATTTGTCCATTGGATGTTCCTTCCCCCTTTGTCCAATATGAGTTGACCATAGAGTCCTGGGTTAATTTCTGGGCTCTCTATTTGTTCCACTGATCTATATGTCTATTCTTATGCCAATACCAGATAGTTTTGATGACAGTAGCCTTGTAGTATTGTTTGAAGTCCGGTATTGTGATTCCTCCTACTTTGTTCTTTTTTCTCAAGATTGCTGTGGCTATTTGTGGGCATTTTTGGCTCCATATAAATTTTTGAAGTGAGATTTCATTTTCTTACTAGACAGCTCTCTTTAATGAATATCAAAGCCTTAGGGATGCTGCAGATTTGTTTTAAGTCAACTGAAAAATCATGACTAAAAGTTGATTCTTTGTTCTTCGAGCTTGCACATGTTACTTTTCTACCAGTTTGGGAGTATTACTCAAGCCTGAACCTGACCTTCAGGAAAAACAAATTTAAATTCAGTCTGTACCAACTACAGGTAGAAGACAAACTACTCACATTTGTATTTAGCACTGTCGTGCACTTTCTAGATTTATGACACACAATCATCATGCACTCTAAGTTAATTTTATCAGTGTCACTAGGGATGTTAACTTTAAAAAGTTTATAGCAAGTTCAAAACTTTTCTAAAAATTGAAATCATCACATTTTAAAGACAGACTAGAATGTTACAAATGGTTCTGCAAAACAAAAATAGATATGCTCCCACTGAATGCTTTAATCATTTTTCTAAGTATTCTCATCTTTTGGTTCTTCAATATCTGAGTACACAGTAGGCTCCTCTCCCTCCTTTACCAGTTTGCCCACGTGACGATACTTGAAAGTGAACTGGGAGTCCCAATTGTTCAGGGTCTCCTGCAGGGCATGAGTGAGGTCAGAAAGGTCATCATACTCGTCCTTCAGTGTCCTTATCCAGGCAAAATGTGGCCAGGCCCCTGGATGCATCTCTTCTGGCAAAGACCCCATAGGGGTCCCCCCTGCCCCGCCCCGCCCCTAGAACTTGCTGCCTTGGGTCACATCGAGCACCTTGTCCTTGATGGTATGCTGAGTATACGTGGGTCCTGGACGCCATCTGAACGCTGCAGTTTAGCAAGGGTGAAGTCGCACAGCTTAAAGCAGGGCAGTGAGGGCAGCTCATCGTTGTCATCGTAGTCTTCGCTGTGGTTGCTGGCCACTGGCTGATCCCCACACACAATCTTGTAGAGCAGGAAGATGCAGAGGCCTAGCAGCAGCAGGTTGCAGCAGGTTGAGCATTGAGGTGAAAATGTCCTTTATCAGCCTGCCCTCCAACTTGCTTGGGCCAGCACTGGTTGCCACAACATCCTTGGCAGCCATGATCACAGGAGCAAAGGTTGGGCGGGACTTGGGAAGGCTCCAGAACTGGCTGCTTTCTCCTCTCTCTCCAAGCGAGCTAGCTGCATAATTTTTATTTATTTTTAATTGAATTTATTAGGTGACACAGTTAATAAAATATATAGTTAAGGTTACATCATCTGTATACTTGTTTTTCTTATTTTAAATTTATTTACTTTTTTATTTTTTAAAAGATTTATTATTTCCAGAGAGAGAGGCAGAGAGGGAGAGAAACATCAATGTATGGTTGCCTTTCATTTGCCTACAGCCAGGGAGCTGGCTGGAGACCTAGTTTGCAACCTGGTTATGTGCCCTGATGGGGAACTGAACCAGTGACCTTTGGATTTGCAGGCCGGTGCTTTATCTACTGTGCCTACCAGCCAGGGTCTAAGTTTCTTCTTTATTTATAAATTTGAGAGAGAGAGAGGGAGAGGGGGAGGGGGAGGGGGGAGATCAATTTTTTGTCTACTTATTAATTTAATTATCATATGATTCCTATATGTGCCCTGACCAGAGATTGAATCTATGACCCTGGAGTATCAGGATAATGCTCTAACCAACTGAGCTACCTGGCCTAGCTATTAATTTATATTGTATTGTGTGTTTACCACCCCAAATACAGTCTCCTTCCATCACTATTTATCCCCTCTTATCTCTCCCACCCCCTTTTCCTCTGGTAATTACCATACTGTTGCCTATCTATGCATTTTTCTCAACATCTTCATCTTTTTCACCCAGTTCTTCCTTCCCCATTGTCACAAATAAGTATTCAATATCTCAGAGATAAAGCAATTTGTTTCAGAAACAAGAAGGTTGAAATAATCCCCACTGAAGGTACAGGGGGCTATAAGGGGATAAACTCAGAAGATAAGAGATATTGGCATAATTTGAAGAGGTTGAAATAAAAATCAATATATGTAAAATTTATTTGATAAATATGGACTTATAAAATATTAAAAACACTAAGTTTATGACAATACTTGTATCACAATTTATTTTCTTAATTTTGTTTATACTTAGATTTTAGTAAAAGAAGTGTTTTTACCTTAACAATGTTATAATCTAAGCTTATATACCATCTCTAACAACAGGCCCTCAAGAATTACACATTTAAAAGAAAAATGTAATATTTTGTTATGTTAAATGTATGACTAACATTTTTAGAAAAAAGAGCAAAACATTTTCTGTACTTTCCTCTTTCTAACAACTCAGAACTACAGATTCATGTTGGAAATCCTACAATAGTGTAATAGGAAAGATCTCTTAGAATGTACCCATTCCAACATCTTCATCGTACAGATGAAAATTTGAGGTTCCAAAAGGTTAAAACTTTACAGTTTACTCCTTTGACTATCAAAGGATATCTCCAGAAAGTCTTCATCCAACGTACATTATTATCCAGCATCCATCATTAACATCACGTCTGTTATCCACTATTTAATCTATATCCTAATAGAAAAGAGTGTGAGGGTATCCCTATCCTGAAAGTGGGGGAAATTGGAAGGAGGATATGTACTTACACTTCCTTATTTTCAGGAGATACTTTTATTTACACTTACTGTCTTGGTATAATTACTAACAGCTCCCTCTTTTACACTTGAAATGGTCTAAGTTTGGACATTGAGTATTTAATGTAGTTCAACCATGCTGACAGGGTCGAGTGAAGTGGAAGTGGGATAATGTAGACTAGACATTCCTTTTTGCTTACATTCTTCCAGATAATCCAAGAGATTCTGGAAAGAAAATAAATGAATGGCTTTTATTAGAGGCCTGATTAATGTTTTATTACATTCATTTTTGCTTCAAGTGGATGATTTTCAACCCTTTTAACCTATGGCACACATAAAATAATTTCTAAAATTCTGGGGCACACAAAAATATACTTTTTGCCAATATGACAAAAAATAGGTATACAAAGGTTGCAGGTTCGATTCCCCAGCCAGGGAACATAACAAGGTTACAAACCAGGTCTCCAGTCAGGTCTGTGGCTGGAGGCAGGTGAAAAGCAACCATACATTGATGTCTGTCACCCTCTCTGCCTCTCTCTCTTCCCCTCTTTCTAAAAAAAATAAATAAAATCTTTAAAAAAATAGGTATAAATAGTTTTGATCCCTTCACACTGGATGGCTACTGTGTTGGTTGTTGTTATTTATTTTTTTAATTTGGCAATTTAAGGGTTAAGAGGCCAGTGCTTTTGAGTAAATAGGTAGGTATTGCATGTTTTAAAAATATTGTGGCAGAGTTGAAAACTGCTGGTATATTATAAACTTGACAAATGGGTTATCTTATTATAAGGCAGCATTTACCTCATTCTTCCTCAAGAACACTAATAATTGGACATCCATGTATTGTGAGTGTTAATATATTATAGCCCTCTGCTTCTGTCTTCTAACTTCCCATATAAGCTGTGAACAGATCTGGTGAGGATTTGAGCAAAATGGAATTGAAAAAAGTCAAGAAATGCTTTTTTATTGGGAACCAATGACTGTGTTTAAATTGTCACTATTTAGATGTAAAAGCACATATAAATTGGCACATACTAATGGTGTGCAAATATATTTGGCCTTCTTAATTCATATAGCTAATTTGAATATAAATGTTTTTTTTTTTTTTTAAAGATTTTATTTCATTATTTTTAGAAAGAGGGGAAGGGAAAGAGGCAGAGAGGGAGAGAGACATCAATGTATGGTTGCATTTCACCTGCCTCCAGCCACAGACCTGACTGGAGACCTGGTTTGCAACCTGGTTATGTGCTCTAGCTAGGGAATTAAACCTGTGACCTTTGGGTTCACAGGCTGGTGCCTTACCCACTGTTCTACCAGCCAGGGCTATAAATGTTCTTTTAAAGAAAGTTTGTAGTCCTAATTTCTATAATAGCTAACAAAGATCTGAGTTTTGTAAGGAGAAGCATAGTATTATAAACAAGTTTCCATTCTTAAACATTTGCTAACAGTTTTATAGAATAAATCCCATTTTATGTAGCTGATATGTCAAATTTTTGTGTTTTGAGGATGAGCTCAAATATAATAGTGTTAACTTGATGTTTCATGGTGATTATAGTGCTGAATCATAGTTCCTGAGTAGGCTTAACTTTATACTTTCATTTTAGTAATTAAGTGGTTATAAATTCACAATTATGTGAATTAATTGCTCTCTTGCTATTGATGTACAAAGAGAATATTAAAGAAAAACTTTGTCTAATTTACATGTCATTTTAATACATATCTAATATATACCAAAAATCCATCAAGACCAGATAAATAACAAAAAATTTCTTCTAACTTACACCTTGCTTAAATATACATAAATCTATCCCTAGCTCTTGCCACTTTCCCTGCCCCAATCTACTCTTAATCAAGGGTTCTGTCAAAGTGGCCAGTTTATCCTTAATGAAAAAGTTATGTTATAGAAAAATAAAGTAAGTTGTCATTTATTTATCTATTGAGATAGGCCCTAACCACAGTGAATTAATGCTATTATTAGTGTGAAGCTTGTATTGCATCTATTGCATCCAAATAAAGGCAGTGAGAGGAATGGAAAGCAATACCTTTCATTTAATTATAAAAGTAAATTATTATAGTATATGAAAAAGGAATAACCTGGAAGAGGAAAAATAGAAAGAAGAAAAAGATTCATGAACTTGATGCTATTTACTAAAAATAACAATTTGTGATGGGTACTGGCATTAGTACGTATAATTAATTACCTTTTACTTTTACTGTACCAAGAAGCTGTTCCCCCTAAGGAAGGCTCAGAGCAAGGTGTTTCAGGGGGAGAGAAAGGGGGAAAAGACAAGGGAGCTTATCCTGAATCTATTAGCTATAATGAACAGGTAGTAAGAAGTAGACATTGCCACATAACATATCCAAATGAGATACTTGTATTTACATAAGCAGTTCCTGAGGCATTTTGAGTTAAGTTCGTGGGGAAAAAGTCTTCCAAATGCCATTCATATCACCAGGGATAATTGCAGGACTAGAAGCACCCATGCCATTGCTGGGGAACCATGGAATGATGTTTTAATTTTCAGTTTGACTTACATACTATTGTCATATCATAGAGTCTACAGTTGCTGTTTTACGGCACAGTTTTTCTTGGCTTATTTTAGGACCACAGAAAGAGTAAGCTTGCAAATCTTTTAATAAGGCAATTACATTCAGACAAAGATTAGATCTCAGTGGCACAATGGATTTTTGCTATATTATTCAGTATCTTTTTGATATTCCACTGTCACTAGACAAAGCTGTGAATAGTAATGTGACAAGTCTATTCAGAAGGCAACAATGAGGGTTTCCTTGTTTCGCTTGTATGCCACACAAACCCTCACTTAATTTTTTTTTCTGTTTTAAAAAAGCAGAAAGAAAATACTATTTAGAGTCACAAAAAATACTGTTGAATCTATCTTTGCAATCTGCATTTTGCACTTATGAAATGAAAATGTTGAGATAGTCAATCATTTAATTTTTATTTGATAAAAATATCTCATGATGAAAATGTCAATCTTAATATAGGAATGAATTACTTGATATGACAAGAAATCCATAAGCATTAAATAATTGTTTAAAAATACATACTTTGAATGATAGTATATAGATTTGGAAAATCCACATGTGGTTTTCTAGTGATTTCTAATCAAAAGAAACTTAATGCAAATATATTTACTTCAAGTCTTAACCTTCCCCATACAATTTAAAATTCTTTTAAAAATTGCAATAGAAATATGAGAGATATGGTCATTTTTTGGAAAATCCATCATTAATATATTAGTTTATGTGAAAAAAGAAAATCTTGGTCATATGATCTAGCATTTTGTTAATTTTCTAAATTAATGTTAATAAGTTAATTTTTTTTTTTTTTTGGTATAACCTCATACTTTATTCTCTGGAGAAACTTGCACATATAATATGTACACTAGAAGACAGGTATAAGAATGTTCCTAGCATTGCTTGTTTATTTGCTTATATTGGGGTAACATTGGTTAGTACAATTTTTGTTTTTATTTTTAAAAATCATTTATTATTGTTATTCTATTATAGTTATCCTAGTTTCTCCTCCTTTGCCCTCCTATGTCCATCACCACCCTACACCCAACTCCCACAGTCAATTCTTACACTGTTGTCCATGTCTGTGGGTCATTCGTACATGTTCTTTGTCTAGTCCCTTCTCCTTTTTTCCATTATCCTCTCCCATATCCTCTGGTCACTTTCAATCTGTTCCATGTTTCCATGCCTCTGGTTCTATTTTATTCATTTGTTTATTTTATTTATTTGTTTCCATTTATAGGTGAGATCATACTATATTTGTCTTTCACTGACTGGCTTATTTCACTTGGCCTAATATTCTCCAGTTCCATTTATGCTATTGAAAAAAGGTAGGAGTTGTTTCTTTCTTTCTTTCTGCTATGCAGTATTCCAAGGTGTAAGTGTACTACAGTTTTCCTCAAAATATATAGGGAACACATATAACTTAACACCAGGAAGACAGACAATCCAATTAAAAAATGGGCAAAGGATCTGAAAACACACTTCTCCAAGGAGGACATACAAGGGCCCATAGATATATAAAAAGATGCTCAACATCACTAGCCATCATAGAGATGCAAAATAAAACTACAATTAAATATCACCTGACACCTGTCAGAATGGCCATCATTAACAAATCAAACAAGAAGTGCTGGTGAGGAGGTGAAGAAAAGGGAACTCCAGTGTACTGTTGGTGGAAATGCAGACTGGTGCAACCATTGTAGAAAACAATATGGAATTTCCTCAAAAAACTGGAAGTGTAAATGCCTTTTTTTTTTTTTTTTTTTTTTAAATCAATGTATGGTTGCTTCTCACCTGTCTCCAGCCACAGACCTGACTGGAGACCTGATTTGCAACCTTGTTATGTGCCCTGGCTGGGGAATCGAACCTGCAACCTTTGGGTTCGCAGGCCGGCGCCTTATCCACTGTTCTACCAGCCAGGGGTATGGAAGTGTAAATGCCTTTTGACCCAGGGTAACTACAATTTGTGTATCCAGGGGAACTCAAGTAGGGCCAATGGAGATTGATCTAGAGGAGACAGTGATGGGTTCTAATCCAAATTCTACAAGTAACACTTTTACATCCTGGTTCTTACATTCAGTTTCTCATGAGTGAAACAGAGAAAATGCCTAATATGAGGATAGAATGGAAAACTAGCGAGTAAATTTATTTTCTTTTTTTTTTAAGGATTTTATTTATTATTTTTAGAGAGATGGGTAGGGAGTGAGGCAAAGAGAGAGAGAGAGAGAGAGAGAGAGAGAGAGAGACAGAGACAGAGACAGAGACAGAGACAGAGAGACGGAGAGAGAGGGAGATATCAATGTATGGTCGCCTTTCACCTGCCTCCAGCTGCAGATCTGGCTGGAGACCTGGCTTGCAATCTGGTTATGTGCTCCGACTGGGGAATCGAACCAGCAGCCTTTGAGGTTGCAAGCTGGCACCTTATTCATTCTGCCACCAGCCAAGGCCATGAGTGAATTTCTGTAAGCACAAAAGCAACACACAAAGGCTACAACTAGAAAGAAAGCTATAAAAGACCTAGGAATGTTCCATAATCATATATTTAAGAACTTCACACACTGAATCATGAAAAGAGGTAACAATGCTGTTAAGACTGTACACCAAGTTACCCTCAAAGAGGTTTCTACGTAGAACTCAACAAATGACTCTAAAAATAAAAGTTACAACACCTTAGAAAATAATTGCTGATATGATTAAATAAAACCTTATTTATCAAAATGTTCTGAGCAACATTTACCATCTTTATATGCTAAAACACAGACACACACACACACACACACACACACACCAATTTAATACTATTATTGGAAGTGGTTGCTAGAGGTAGAACAATTTTCAGTAGGTGTGCTGCAAGAATTTTTAAAACATACAATACCTGATAGTCAGTGGTACTAACCTCTTTTTGCTTAGTCTGTCAACAACAACAACAACAAATGACAGCAGCCAACACAACAATAGCTATCTGGTGTGAATGCCCTGTCTTGAATCATAAATATGTAAGTTATATAATAGAGTTATAGCTTACTGGTCAAGCTGCATAATAAAGTTGCATATGATTGGTTAATTCTTCGTAACAGAAATCCTAATATACAAGTATAGGCATTTGATTTTTAAATTTACTTTTATTTTAAAAAGTATTTTATTTATTTATTTTTAGAAAGAAGGGAAGAGAAGGAGAGAAACATCAATGTGTTGTTGCCTCTCGTGCATGCCCAAATGGGGACCTGGCCTGCAACCCAGGCATGTGCCCTGACTGGGAATTCAACTAATGGCCTTTTGGTTGGTGACCCTTTGGTTTGCAGGCCAGTGCTCAATCCACTGAGTCACACCAGCAAAGGTGGCACCTGACTTTGAAAAAAGTCACTTTGAAGAAAAATAGGTAGGTAATTACTATGTTTTTGTAAATCAATCAAAATAATACCTATTTTATCAGATAGGCAAAAAATAAAACTTTTTTTGGTATGTTGCAACATTTTTTTTTTTTAAAGACTTTATTTCATTATTTTTAGAGAGAGGGGAAGGGAGAGAGGCAGAGAGGGAGAGAGACATCAATGTATGATTGCGTTTCACCTGCCTCCAGCCACAGACCTGACTGGAAACCTGGTTTGCAATCTGGTTATGTGCCCTGGCTGGGGTATCGAACCTGTGACCTTTGGGTTCGCAGGCCGGCGCCTTATCCATTGTGCTACCAGCCAGGGCGGTATGTTGCAACATTTTAATAATTAGTTTATGTGTGCCATGAGATGAAACAAGTTGAAAATTGCTGAACTATAGTTTTCTCCTTATCAAAAGGACTGCAAAGCATTTTGGTGTTTTTGAATAAAAATGAAAGGGAATACTTAGAGTAAATATAATAAGAAATGAGTGAACATTTTATGGTTAACTGAGGTGTTTTCATAAGTTGTAGTAATGATAAGAGAAACTGGGAGCTATTATGCTTTGATGTTGCTATGGGAATCTTTACTTTTATGTGTTTACCAACAGCTTATCATTGAAATTAACTTAGTCAGTAAAGGTCAGACAATAATACTCTGATTGTATCTGGTGCTTCCAAGAACTATAATGAACTTAATAACACTACTTCATGATTGCTAGTTTATGAGCATGTTAATATTCACAATCTTGCTACAAGATCAAAAAAAAAAAAAACATTGAATTCTTTTTAAGTTACTTTTATCTTACAATAGTACAATTTAAGTCATCAAAACTAGTCTCTTTCAAGACATACATTTATCTTGTTTGTGTCCTTAAAATAGATTTTTTCATGGACATTAAAATCCCACACAAAATATTTGATATTTACTAAAGAAAATCTTAAATGTAATTTTTCTGCATTACATTCTACCTCTATGAATTGTAATGAATAAATAAACTCTTTATTGACTTTGGCTCAAATGACAAGGCTATGTGACCCAGGGAATAACCAAATGTTGGCAGAACAAAAGTGAAAAATCAATAGCTATTGATTATTTAAACTCAGAATTTCAGGGTTCTCAGGCAGGATTTATTCTAAGCCAAGCCCCAGTAGGAGCTCTCCACCTGTGTCTTATTTGTAAATTGTCTAGAATACTTCATCTTACCAGGTTACTTTGCCATCAGAGTTGCTATTTTAAACAAAGGCATCTAATTTGTTAATAAATCTTATATAGTTCCTGCAATTTGTTTATTTTTGTTCAAGTGTATATTGATGTCTACCTACCTCACACTATTTTTATCCTTCTGCATTATGAAATTTCTCTTCAGAGATTTCTCCTTTATGTTGTTTTATCTCAGAGAATACTCAATAGCCCTTCAAGCCTACAGTACTCCTGTGGTGTTGCCATCTTAAATGGTTAGGAAGAGGAGTTACCCATATGATCTCACCCAAACCGGCCTGGGACATCCTTCAACTGAAAGCCAAGAGGGACTCAATTGGAAAGCACCACACCATGCTCTTTGTATATTGAACCTGCCTCTTGGGGGTCATGCTAAAAGCGGCAGCAGTGCTTTCACAGAGAGAAATGCTGGCAGATGTTGGAGGTAATTAAAGGGATGATTAAAAACTGGCATGCTCTCTCCATGAAAGTGTTTGTTTATTCTACTATACTTAAAAATTGGCAAGTTTTAGAGATATGGCTAGACTGGGAAAATTAGCAGGACCACTGTTACTTATAAAGAATATCTTTCCCAAGATATTGGGATCAAATTCTAAGCTATTCAATTTATCAAAAAAATACAAAATGCCATAAATTTAATGTTTCTATGAACTGAGCAGAATACACTAAAATTATTTTTACAAAATGGTGAATATTGAAAATGCTAACTCTTAAAATTAGAGGTGTTGAGTTCTATGATACTATTAAACAATATGTTTATGGATATTTAGGTTTCACATGGACACATAATTTTGTGTATAAAATTATTTGAAATTGAAAATATCCAAATAAAATATTTAGGCTTGTAATCATAGTTACATTATACTATTTTCCTAGAGGAAACTGCTAATATTATATTGAATCACTTATTTGACTATAACAATGAAAACAATAATTACGTTTTATTTTTTTAGATAGTATGGCCATTATACAACTTTTCTACACATTTACCTAAGAGACACTTTGTTAAGGAAAATGGTAACCAATGGTTCCTTTTAGGAACATCTTTAAAGGTGAAATTGTTTTTAAATAGTTTATAAGAATTACTTATCAATAGATATTGTCAAATTTTCAATTATTATTGTGAGTATAGGGACATCTAAAGCATTAGAAAACTTTTTTTTAAAAGATGTTATTTATTATTTCCAGAAAGAGGAAGGGAAAGAGGCAGAGAGGGAGCAAAATATCAATGTATGGTGGCCTTTCACCTGCCTCAAGCCACAGTCCTAGCTGGAGACCTGGCTTGCAACCTAGTTATGTACCCTGGCTAGGGAATTGAACCAGTGACCTTTGGGTTCGCAGGCTGGTGCCTTATCCACTGTGCTATCAGCCAGGAGAAAACTTTTTATGTAAATTTGTGAGTTACTAGCAAGTAAGTTAGAAGCTGATTACTTGCTTTACAAATAGCTCAATGAGGTGAGAACAATATATTATGTCACATAGGTGATTGACAATAAATAAATTCAGACTGACATTATACAGTGAAAAGAGATTTTATAATTCATCCTACTTTCCAAATGTTTAGTCATTTATAGAACATCTTTGATAAAAGGTCATTTAATCTTTTATTATCAGTCATGTTTTCTGCCACCCACAATCATGACCCATTGGATTTCTCTTTATCAGACTGAACATTTTTGTGCCTATGATCATATTGTTTCCCCTGTCTGGATTTCTTTCCTCCTGGCACCTTTCAAATTATAATTTGCCTGGTAATATAAATGTTATCCTCTCTGTGAAGGATCTTCCCCAATTCTGTCAAGGAAGTTAAAAAATTTTTTGTTCCTTACTACTGCTATTTAATTTACCACCACACTATACAGGTATCATAACACACACACACACACACACACACACACACACACAAACACCCAAACACTTAAGTCCCACCGAACAATTCTTTAAAAAAATTTTTTTTAAATTAATTCATTGTTCTTGTCTTACATTTATCCCATTTCCCTCCACTGTTCTCCCCTGCTACATGCGCCCTCTCCCCTCTCCCACAGTCAATCTCACATGTCCATGTCCATGGGTCATTTACACTATTTCCTTGAATAACTGTTCCCCTTCTTTGCCTCTTTCTCTCCCTCCATCCTTCCCTCTGCACACTGAAGTCTGTTCCTTGTTTCTATGCCTCTGGTTCTATTTTGCTTATTTGTTTCATTCATTAGTCTCCTGTATTAGGTGAGATTATATGGTATTTATCTTTCACTGACTGACTGGCTTATTTCATTATGCATAATATTCTCCAGTTCCATCCATGTTGTTGCAAAAGGTAAGAGTTTCTTTCTTTCTATTGTGTAGTATTTCATTGTGTAAATGTACCAGAGTTTTTTGATCCATTCATCCACTGATGGGCACTTAGGCTGTTTCCAGCACTTAGCTATTGTTAATAGAGTTGCTGTGAAAATAGGGGTGCATAGGATCTTCTGAATTGATGTTTCCGGGTTCTTCAGGTGGAATTGCTGGGTCAAAAGGCAGTTCCATTTTTAGTTTTTGAAAGAAACTTCATACTGTTTTCCATAGTGGTTGCACCAGTCTGAATTCCCACCAACAGTGCACCGGGGTTCCCTTTTCTCCACATCCTTGCCAACAATTGTTTGTTGATTTGTTGATGGCACTCTGACAGGTGTGAGGTGGCGTCTCATTGTGTTTTTAATTTGCATCTCTCTGATGGTTAGTGATGTTGAGCATTCTTTCATATGCCTCTGGGCCATTTGTATGTCTTCCTCAGAGAGTTGTCTGTTCAGGTCCTTTGCCCACTTTTGAGTTGGGCTGTCTGTCTCCCTGGTGTTGAGTCGCGTTAGTTCTTTATATATTTTGGCGATCAAACCCTTGTCTTAGGTATCATTGGCAAATATGTTTTCCCATACAGTTGATACTTTTTAAATTTTGCTATTTTCTTTAGCTGAACAGAAACTTTTCAGTTTGATGTAATCCTATTTGTTTGTTTTTATTTCCTTTGCCCTTGAAGAAGTATCAGTAAACATATTTCTGCATAGGATATCTAAAATTTTACTGCCTATATTTTTCTCCAGGACTTTTATAGTGGCACTGCTTATATTTAAATCCTTTATCCATCTTGAGTTTATTCTGGTGTATGGTGTAAATTGGTGGTCTAGTTTTATTTTTTTGCATGTTGCTGTCCAGTTCTCCCAACACCACTTCTTGAAGAGACTGTTTTTACTCCATTTTATGTTCCTTCCCCCTTTGCCAAATATTAATTGACCATAGAGTCCTGGGTTTATTTCTGGACTATCTATTCTATTCCATTGATCAATACCTCTATTTTTTTTTTTTTTTTTTTGCTTTTCTGCCATTTCTTTTTATTTACGGTTTGTGTTCAAAGCAAATCAACTCCATAATATGAGAAATTACTATGAATCAAAGCATAAATACACAAACACAATATACAATCCAAAATAGATGTACAGCACTCAGGTTTGAAACAAAAGGGAATGTTCATTCACACACACAGTAGCTTGAGATCAGCTGGGTATGGTGTTCCTGGGTAGGTTTCTAAAGATGGAAAAAAATGACTTTGGGTATTAAGACTACCATGTCCAAATTAGATACTTGTACATCTAAGCATCAGTGTGTGCCCATGAGAACAATAGACTTCAGGGAATGTCGAATTTTAAAATCATTCTGTGCATCAAGGCAGTTGTGAACAGATTTGCTTTCTAGAATCAAGCCCACATTAGGCTTTGGATCAGGTTTTAACTATCTAAAAATATTGACCAACAACAGAAAGTGTTCCAAATGTGAAAACTGATCATTTTTTAAATTGTAAAAAGTATTCAGCCTATGCAGAAATTAAAAAGCATTTTGAAATTAGTTGAGGCCAGTGTACTTCTACTTTTTGGGGTTTGTTTAGCTAAATGAATCTGGTGCTCTTACTGAATACAAGCAAAATTTAGTCATCATGCTTGAATTTGGGGTAGATTCCAATCCATCATTGCCCTGGCACATATCAATTTCTACACACAAAGTCAAATGCTGTCAAATCCAAAGCCTCCAAGGATAGAGTTCAGTTCCTAAGAAACCAGCGATAGCTTAACAAAGTAAAACTTTGTCTAGAGTTACATCCACATTAAATTAGGACTGTGAAACAATTTATACATTGAGGAATTACAGGAACACCTGGAAGTTACTTCTAATGTACATATAAATAGAACCATAGCTTTTTGCATTATCTATTTTATGGCCTTATAACTGTAATGAACCAAAGAAAACCTGACTCTGTTCCAAATTCCATTCTTTATCTCCAGATAAAATTATTCACTTTCAAGGTAGAATGATTTGTGTACATACTTTTGAAGCCACATTTAAGGAAATTGCCTCTGAAATAATTTTGGATGTGTCGCTCTTCATCTTGTATGTGAAAATCCAGCAGATTTAATATTGGCATTTAACATCTAGTCAGACCTTGATCATGCTCTTCAAATCAATCAAATTTGAAATACTTATCATTTTCTTTGTTGATAAAATTAGGTGTGGAATTAAGAGTCAATGAAGATTTGTTTTTTCCTTGTCACATTAGCCACCATTTGGATTGTGTTTAGAAGATGGAAAAGTATAGAAGTTTCTTGGCTGGAGTCTTTTAACAGTAGAGATGTAGGAGAGAGAATGAGATCACAAAGAGACTGGCTGTTGACTGCAAAGGACCACCACTTGCTTTGGTGGTGGCATTTGGTGGATTTGGGTTAGTTGTGGTATTGTGGGTGGGGTTACTTGGAGTTGTTACAGCTGTTGTTTGATTTGAATAAATCTGAGTGGGTAGGAGCAGCGCCAGAAGCAGCAGCCCCAGTCTGAGCCTAGCCACTGTAGCTCTGCCCATGTTCTCTCTGTCAGTGCACCAGTGAGTCTCACAGATAGTCTGGCTGCATCGAGAACTGGTGGTTCCAGGAGAGGTGCAGGCAAAGTCAATACCTCTATTCTTATGCCAGTACTGGACTGTTTTGATTACAGCCTTGTAGTATAGTTTGATGTCCAGTATTGTGATTCCCCCTACCTTGTTCTTCTTTCTCAAGATTGCTGTGACTGTCCATGGGCATTTCTGGCTCCATATAAATTTTTGAAGTATTTTTTCTCTCTCTGTGAAGTATGCCATTGGTATTTTAATTGGGATTGCATTGAATCTGTAGATTGCTTTGGGTAGTATGGACATTTTAACAATGTTAATTCTTCCCATCCATGAACATGGTATATACTTCCATTTATTTGTATCTTCCTTAATTTCTTTCTTCAGTGTTCTGTAGTTTTCTGAGTACAAGTCTTTTACTTCCTTGGTTAAGTTTATTTCTAAGTATTTTATTTTTCTTGTTGTTATGGTAAATGGGATTTGTTTTCTAGCTTCTATCTCTGATGTTTCATTATTGGTATACAAAAATGCTTTTGATTTCCCAATATTGACTTTGTATCCAGCTATTTAGCTAAATTTGCTTATTAGATCTAGTAAGTTTTTGGTGGAGTCTCTTGGGTTTTGCATATACATTATCATATCATCTGCAAATAATGACAGTTTGACTTCCTCCTTTCCAATTTGGATACCTTTGATTCCTTTTTCTTCTTTGATAGCTATGGCTAGAACTTCCAAAATGATGTTGAACAGAAATGGAGAAAGTGGACAGCCTTGTCTCATTCTTGATCTTAGGGGAAAAGCTTTCAGTTTTTGTCCATTAAGTATGATGTTGGCTTCAGGTTTCTCATATATGGCCTTTATGATGTTGAGGTATCCTCCCTCTATTCACATTTTGCTGAGTATTTTTATCATACATGGTTGCTGTACTTTATCAAATGCTTTTTCAGCATCTATTGACATTATCATATGGTTTTTGTTTTTCAATTTGTTGATGTGGTGTATTACATTTATTGATTTACAAATGGTGTACCATCCTTGCCTCCCTGGGATAAAACCCAACTGATCATGGCATATGATCTTTTTAATGTATTGCTGGATCCAGTTGGCCAATATTTTGTTGAGAATCTTAGCATCTATGTTCATCAGAGATGTTGGCCTAGTTTTCCTTCTTAGTTGTGTCTTGACCTGGCTTTGGGATTAGAATAATGACCTCACAGAAAGAGTTTAGGAGTCTTCTCTCTTCATGGATTTTTTGAAATAAGTTGAGAAGGATTGGAATTAGTTCTTCTCTAAATGTTTGGTAGAATTCACCTATGTAGCCATCTAGTCTGGGGCTCTTGTGCTTTGGGAGATCTTTGATTACTTCTTCAATTTCACTAGTTGTTACTGGTCTATTCAGGCTTTCTGATTCTTCTGGGTTCAGTTTTGGTAGATTATACATTTCCAGAAACTTGTCCATTTCACTCAGGTTGTCATATTTCTTGTCATATAGTTGTTTGTAGTAATTTCTTACAATCCTTTGTATTTCTGAAGTATCAGTTGTGATTTCTCCTCTGTTGTTTCTAATTCTGTTTATTTGGGTCTTCCCTTTCTTTTTCTTAATGACCCTGGTTAAAGGCTTGTCAATTTTGTTTATTTTTTCAAACAAACAGCTCTTGGAATTTATTTATTTTTCCAATTGTAGTTTGCTTCTCCCCATTT
Organism: Noctilio leporinus; assembly: GCA_004026585.1. Taxonomy (NCBI): domain Eukaryota; kingdom Metazoa; phylum Chordata; class Mammalia; order Chiroptera; family Noctilionidae; genus Noctilio; species Noctilio leporinus. The sequence continues at coordinate 18,810 of PVIW01011540.1, read as the reverse complement.
TTAGGTTTCATTGTAGTCCAATCAGGCTGTGATCAACTGCCAGGCTAAGGAACTGCTAGGCTGGAAGGATTGATTTAGTTGTAATCCTATTGGTCTGTGACCCACCACCAGGCTCAGATGCAGCTTGGGGTGATAGACTGATTCAGTTGTAAATCAATAAATCAGCTACCAAACCCAGGCCCTATTGGGCTAGACGAGAGATTCAATTGAAATCCAATGGATCAGCCACCAGCTCAGGTGCATCCTGGTGGGACAGATTCAGATGTAAATCAGTGAATCTGTGTTCAGCCACCAGGCTCAGGAACTGCTGGGCTAGACAGCAAGATACAATTGTAATCCAATGAATCTGTGATCAGCTGCCAGGCCAAGAGGCCAGTGGGTGGGACAAACCAACTTGGTTGGGAACCAATGAATCCAGGATCAGCCGCCAGGCTCAGTTGCCACTGTGTGGGGCTGACTGGCCCAGCTGCAAGTCAGAGAGTTTGTAATCAGCTACCAGGCCCAGGCTCTGCTGAGTGAGAAGGACTGACTCAGTTGCAAAGCAATGAATCCACAATGAGCCACCAGTCTTAACTTACATGCTGCTGCATGGGGCTGAATGACCAACCCAGCTGCAAGCCTGAGAGTCTGCAATCAGCCACCCAGCCCAGGTGCTGCTTGGCAAGAAACACCTCTTCAGGTACCAACTATTGTGTCTTTATTCAGACAGGGCAGGGCAAGAAAGGGTTTTTTAGATGTAAATCAAAGAATTGTGATCAGGCGTCAGGCTCAGGCACCACCAGTTGGGACAGATTGCTTCCAGTGGGTGGGGCTATGAGGACCCTCGTTTGGAAGCTGCTTGGCACAGTACAGTCCACCTGAGGTGTGGGTGGTGGGTCAGCACTGGGATCCCCAAAGCCGCTTCCCCACTTCTCTCCTTTAAGCCACTGCCGCAAACTCTTTCCACGTGTCTCCAGTCCTCTCTGCCCTCCCTCCGCTTGGAGTCCAGGGTAGATGGTTGCCAATGTATTTTCATTGTGGTCATCCTAGTAGTTCTCTATCTCCAGTGCTCTCTCAGGACAGTAAACTCTATGCCTTTCCTCTCTTCTCAGCTGGATGCTGCTCTGTTCTCTGCTGAATTGCTGTAGCTGGGACACCCAGCTGGGGGACCATATTCCACTCTTTTCAGGTGGAGCCCCCACCTCCATCACTTCCACTGCTGCCTCAGGTGGGGACCCATCCAGCCCTCTAGAGTTTCTGTGACTCCTACCAGTCATGTTGTGATGCAGTGGCCTTTTCTGTTTTGTCTGTGGTTATAGGGCATCTTTCCAGCTATGTGTTCTGTTGGTAATTCCAGCTGACTTTTTCTCCAAAAAAAGTGATTTCAGCTGTGACCTGGGGAAAAGCCGGGAAACTTGGAGTCCCACTTTTCAGTTTTGATGTAGTGCCATTTGTTTATTTGTTCCTTTATTTACCTTGTTCTGGGAGAGACATCAGTGAAAATGTTGCTGCATTGGAAATCTGAAATATTTCTTCCTATGTTTCCTCTGGGACTTTTATGCTGGTACAGCTTATGTTTAAGTCCTTTATCCATCTTGAGTTTGTTCTGGTGTACGGTATAAGTTGGTAGTCTAGGTTAATTTTTTTGTATTTCCCTGTCCAGCTCTCCCAACACCCCTTGTTGAAGAGGCTATTTTCACTCCATTTTATATTCCTACTCCCTTAGTTGCATATTAATTGACCATAGAGTCCTGGGTTTATTTCTGGGCTCTCCATTCTGTTCCATTGATCTATATGTCTATTCTTATGTCAGTACCAGATTGTTTGGATTACAGTGGCCTTGTAGTATAGTTTGATATCCAGTATTGTGATTCCTCCTACCTTATTCTTCTTTCTCAAGATTGCTGTAGCTATTGGTGGTTGTTTTGGGCTCCATATAAATTTTTAAGTATTTTTCTAGATCTGTGAAATGTTATTGATATTTTAATAGAGATTGCATTGAATCTATAAATTGCTTTGGGTAATATGGACATTTTAATGTTAATTCTTCTCACCCATGAACATGGTATATGCTTCCATTTATTTTCATCTTCCTTAATGTTTTTTTCAATGTTCTATGGTTTTCTGAGTATAGTTCTTTTACTTTCTTGGTTAAGCTTATTCCTAAGTACTTCATTTTTCTTATTGTTATAGTAAATGGATTATCTTCTAGCTTCATTTCTGATGTTTCATTGTTTGTATATAAAAATGCCTTTGCTTATTAGATATTGACTTTATATCCAGCTATTTTGCTAAATTTTCCATTAGGTTGAGTAGTTTTCTGATGGAGTCTATGGGGTTTTGTATGTACACTATCATGTCATCTGCAAATAATTACAGTTTTACTTCCTCCATTCCTTTTATGATGGATTTGATTGATTTTTCTTATCTGATTACTGTGGCAAGAATTTCCAAAACCATGTTGAATAGAAGTGGAGAGGGTGGATACCCTTGTATTGTTCCAGGTTATAGAGGAAGAGCTTTTACTTTATGCCCATTGAGTATGGCTGCAGATTTCTTGTATATAGCCTTTATTATTCAGGGATATTCCCTCTAATCTCACTTTTTTTAAATGTGCATTTAAAATAATAAATTGGTGCTGTACTTTATCAAGTGCTTATTCAGTATTTATTGATGTTATCATATGATTTTTGTTTTTTATTTTGTTTATTTGGTGTATTACATTTATTGATATAATATTGTGAATATTATATGACCCTTGCATCCCTGGGATGAATCCCACTTCATCATGTTGTATGATTTTTAATGCATTGTTGGATCTGGTTTGGCAATATTCTGTTGAAGATTTTAGCATCTATGTTCATCAGAGATATTGGCCTGTTGTTTTCTTTCTTCTGTCTTGACCTGGTTTGGAAATTAGGTTAATACTGGCCTCTTAGAAAGAGTTGGAGAGTTTTCTTTCTTATTGGATTTTTTGGAATAGGCTGAGAAGGATAGGAGTTTGCTCTTCCCTAAATGTTTGGTAAAATTTACCTGTGTAGTAGCCATCCAGTCTGTAGCTTTTGTGTGCCAGGAAATTTTTGATTATTGCTTCAATTTCACTGGTTGTTAATGGTCTATTAAGGCTTTCTGCTTCTTGATCCAGTTTTGGTGGCTTATATGCTCCCAGGAATTTGTCCATTTCATCCATGTCAATTTTTTTTGTCATATAGTTGTTTGTAGTAATTTCTTACAATCCTTTGTATTTCTCTGGTATTGGTGGTGATTTCTCCTTTTTTGTTTCTGATTTTATTTATTTTGGTCATCTCTTTTCTTTCTTGATCAGTGTGGTTAAAGGCTTGTCAATTTCAAAGAACCAGTTCCTGGATTTACTGATCTTTTGAATTATACTTTAGTCTCTATGTCATTTAATTCTGCGCTGATCTCAATTATTTCCTTCTTTCAATTCACTCTGTGCTTTGTTTGTTGTTGTTCCTCTAGTTCTTGTAACATGTAACATGTAAGAGATAGATTGTTTATTTGAGAATCTTCTATCTTTTTTTTTTTTTAGGTAGTCCTGTATTGCTATGAACTTCCCTCTGAGGGCTACCTTCTCTGTGTTCTGTAGGTTTAGTACTGTTGTACATTCATTTTCATTTGTTTCCAAAAGCACTTTGATTTCTTTTTTGATCTCATTATTAACCCAATCATTACTTAATAGTATGTAATTTAGTCTCCATGAATTAGCATGTTTTGGGTTTTTTCCCTTGAGGTTGATTATTAGTTTCAAGCCATTGTTATCAGAGAAGATGCTTTTTATGATTTCAATTTTCTTGAATTTGTTGAGGCTTGTTTTGTGTCCTATCATGTTGTCTATCTTATGAGAATGTTCCATGTATACTTGAAAAGAATGTGTATTTTGCTTCTTTGGGGTGAAAAGTTCTGTATATTTTAATTAAGTCCATTTGATCTAGGGTGATGTTCAATCCACAATAGCTTTTGTGCTATTTTTCTTGGAAAATCAGTCAATTTTTGATAATAAGGTGTTAAAATCCCCTGTTATTGTGTTGCTGTTGCTATCCCTGATACCCTCCAAGAGTTTGTTATATATTTGGGTGCTCCTGTGTTGGGTGCATCTATGTTTACAAGGGTTATATCTTCTTGATGGATTGTTCCCTTAAGTATTATGAAATGTCCTTTTTGTCTTTTTAATGGCCTTTATTGTAAAATCTATTTTATCTGATTTAAGTATTGCTACTCCAGCCTTTTATTCATATCCATTTGCTTGAAATATATTTTTCCATCCCTTCACTTTCAGTCTGTGTCAATCTTTTGTTCTGAGGTGGGTCTCTTGAAAACAGCATATATGTGAGTCATGTTTTCTTATCCATTCAGCTTCTCTATGTCTTTTGATTGGTGCATTTAATCCATTTACATTTAAAGTTATTATTGACAGATACTTATTCATTGATATTTTTCCCCTTTGTACTTGTGTTTCTCTGTCTCTCTCTCTGTCTCTTCATCTTTTTACAGCAGACCCTTTAGCATTCTTGCAATGCTGGTTTGGTGGGGATGTGTTCTTTTAGCCTTCTTTTGTCTGGGAAACTCCTTGTTTTATCTTTTATTTTGAATAATAGCCTTGCTGGGTAAAGTGTCTTGGTTGTAGGCCTTTTCTCTTCATTGCTCAGAATATTTTTTTGCCATTCTCTTCTGGCTTGTAGTATTTCTGTGGGCAGCCTTATTGGAGCCTCCTTGTGTGTTATTAGCTGTTTCTCTCTTGCTGCCTTTAGGATTCTCTCAGTATTTGAATGTTGCCATTTTAATTATGGTGTGTCTTGGAGTGGTCCTGTTTGGGTTCATCTTCATTGGGATCCTCTGTGCTTCTTGAGCTTGTAAGAATTTTTCTCTCTTCAAGTTGGTGAAGTTTTCTGTCATTACTTTTTCAAACAGGTTTTCTATCCCTTGTTCCTCTTCTGGTATCCCTATGATATGGATGTTAATACATTTCATATTACATTGTCCTGTAGCTCTCTTAAAACCTCTTCATTATTTTTCAGTCTTCTTTCATTTTGTTGCACTGTCTGGGCATTTTTTTCTACATTGACCTCCAGCTTGATGATCCAATTCTCTGCTTTCTCTAGCCTGCTTTTGATTCCTTCTACTGTGTTCTTCAATTAAGAAATTATATTCTTCATTTCCTCCTGGCTTTTAATGATAGTTTCTATGTCCTTTTATAATGCTGGCATAGTTCTTAATAAGTTCCTTGTAGCTTCCCTGGTGTTCTTTGTAATTCCCTTGTAGTTATTGGTAGTTTTCTTTGAGCTCACTGAGCTCATTGTGTTTCCTTATAACAATTATTTTGAATTTCATGTCCAATAGTTAGCTTGCATCTATTTCATTTAGGACTCTTTCTGGGGATTCCTCATTTCCTTTTGGTGATGGACTATTTCTTTTTCTCCCCATTTTAGGTAACTCTTCTTGTTTGTCTCTATTTCTTAGATTGATCTTCTTCGATTCCCTGCCTTCATGGTATGACTTTCTGTGGTAGGAGTCCTATGGGATTTATTATAATCCAGTAGGTGAAGTCTCCTAGATTTCTTGAACTTGATGCTCTTGGGATGCCCTTTATACCATTTACTTGGACTGTCTTGTATTTCAGATTTGTATGTTGTTGCGTTGCTTTTTGGCATGTTCATCTTTCCTGCTAGGTGACTGAGAGTCACTCCACCCACCATGTCTTATATACTATTATTGAGCTATTGATAAAACAGAACCATCATCCAGACAATATATCTACACACACAAAGATAATCACTATCCTTAATCACACTTTCAACTGCAAATAAATCAGTATTAATAAGGATTGAAAGAGATTCAGACTATTAAAAAAAAGGAAAAACAAATAAGATTTGACTAACTGAAAGGTAAATGATTTTTGAGAGAGGAGTAGGAGAAGTAATAACAGTAGTGAGAGGGGAAAATAAAACTTACATTTTATACAAAAATGGGCATGAGGAAGGCAGAATGTAATAAGTAAGGGGAAGTATGTAGCCTTAAGTTTAAATATATATATATATATATATATATATATATATATATACATATATATATATATATATGAAAGAACAAACACACACACATGCACATATGCACACAAATAAGGAATAAGAAGAAAAAGAGTAAGAACCAAATAGGGATAAATTTTTACCCACAACATTATTAACAACCTATGAGCTAAGATTAATGTAGATAAGATGGAAATACAAGGTAAAAAAGAAAGAGAACTTAAGAAATGTCTGGAGGAAAGCGATGAAACAGGGAGGAGGAATAGTATGAGTGAGGAATGAGAACCAGGGTAAGACAGGGAAAATTTCAAAATTAAAGTGAAAGAAGGAAAGGGCTGGAGGAAGGTAGCAATGGGATGGGAAAGAAGGATACTAAGATTTGAGATTTGACATATCAGAATAGTGAAGATCTCTGAATAATATTGCAAAAATGCCACAACTACCAACTTATCCACACTCAATGGGCACAGACTGATCAAGGTGGAGAGAGAACAAGTGTATTTTATTATTAGGAAAAAAAATGTGTGGTGACTAATGATAAAAAATGGTTTTGAGGGGCTGGAGAGGGGAGAAATGGTAAGGGTGGGAATTGGAAAGAAGCGATAGCAAGAGACAAGATAGAATTTACAACAAAAATAGAAAGAGGAATTCAGATGGAAAAATGGAATGAGAAAAGGGAGAAGCAATATATGATATTTAAAATAAACTATAATATACAAACTAGTTACTTAAAATTTAAAATTGTACAAGAAATGATTGGTAAGAGAATAAGGAGGAGACTTATAACTTGTGTGGAAGATCATGGTGGAATTCATCTCTGTCGTATCTGTTTTTTATCCCTTTCTTCTCTTTCTGGTTTTGTCCCTGGTGATGTCAGATCAAGCTCTAGTCTGGGCCTAAGCAGCCTGCTTGTGACTAGCAGCATTCTACTGCCTATGTCTGTCTCCTTTCATTGACCAAATCACTCTGTAGTCTGTAGTCATCTTTAAGCACCATGGGGGCAGGTCCGAGTAATTCCTGTGGGTGAGGCTATTGTTTCCCCTCAGGCTGATGCCACTTAGAAGATTGTGGTCTGCTTAAAGGATGGCTCCTGCAGCATGGGGTATGAGTTAGCACTGGGGTCCTGTTCACTGCTTTCCCAGCTCTCTCTCTCAGACACCACCACCCCAAACTCTCCCCAAGCATCTGTAGTCCACCCACCCTCCCTCTGCTGGAGCGAAGGGCAAGTGGATGCAAGTGCAATCCTGTGTGCTTTCCTAAGAAAGTTTCTGTGTAGCCCTCTCATTGCAGCACCAGTGTCTTAGCAGAGTCACTGTGTCAGCACACAGCCATGCACACCCAGGTTCCCTGCCAGTCTCAGGTATTTTGTCTTCTCTCCTTCCAAAAGAGTCTTTGTGTGGCACACCCTCTGCCACATGGGTCTCTGGAGGTACCTTTCTTCCTGTGCTACCCCTTTTGAAAATCACACAGTCATTTACAGTTGGGGTTGGTCTATGTCTTCCTGTGCCTCTGACCATTTCATCCAAACTTTCTCACTTACTCCTTCCTGGATGTTGCTGGAAAGTGCACCTAAAGTGGGGAGCACAGTCTTCCAGAGGCTGCATTGCCCTGGCTTCACTGTCTGTTCCCAGTTAATGATCAATCATAAGTTGCCCCTATACAGTGCAGCCAGAGCGCTGGGCTGGGTAGCCTTGGTGACTGCTTAAAAAGCATAGGCCACAGGTTTTGCCTACTCCTGTACAGTCCCAGCATTCTGGATCTTGTTGCTACCAAGTCACCACCACATTTACTCACCTGCACTCTGTGCTTTCACATCAAGTAGTTTTGGAATGGGAGCAAGTAGAGAGGTCTGCTAGCTACTCTGCCACCATCTTCCTCTTCTCATCAATAATTATTATTCTTCTCTATATAATTGTAAGACTAAGATAAATACATGTACTAAATTTTTTGTTCATTGTGAAGTTATGGGGCTCTGTTTGTTTTGTAGATGTCATTTAAAAAGAAGTGCCCTGGCTGGTAGCATAGTAGATAAGGAGCTGGCTTGCAAACCCAAAGGTTGCCAGTTCAATTCCCCAGCCAGGGCACATAACCAGGTTGCAAGCCAGGTCCATAGCTAGAAGTAAGTGAAAGGCAACTCTACATTGATGTTTTTCTCCCTTTCTGCCTCCCTCCTTTCCCCTCTCTTTAAAAATAATCCATAAAATCTTTTTAAAAATTTAAAAAGTAAATAAATAAATAAAATAAAAGAAGCCTAAAAATATGTACAAGCACACAGGATGACTTGGGATGATGTACATAATTCAGGGTATTAATGATCAGATGGATGTAGTTTACTACTCAAGTTAACTTGTGTTTTGACTTTCATTAGCTTTTGTATAAAATTGCTGGTCAACAATGTGTTAAGAAAATAAATTATTGTAAGCAGACACACTGCATCTCCCTCACCACTAGAAAAAGTTTACATCTACCTCAAAACTAAATAAAAACAATGCATAAATTTCAGAAAATTGAACTACATGGAAGTTCATGTAGTTCATGAAGAAGCAAGGAAGTTCTTAGCCATACAGGTAGGAGGGATGGAGCAAGGGAGGAAAGCAGCAGAAGTAGCACTGGAGCTGTGGCTGCAGCAAAAATCGCAGTCATACCTGGGAAGTGATCCTGGGGCCAGACCGCACAGTGCAAGGTTCCAGTGCTGAGAAAAATAAAGCCAGCATTTGCAGTAGTGTCAGAGGGATTTAGACCATTACAAGAAGCACAGTCATACATTTAAACGTGGGAAGTGATCCCAGGGCCAGCCTGCCAATGCTGCAAAAAATAGTCACATTGCTTCTGACTCTGAAAACCAGTGAGTGTTGGGGAAGAAGAAGAAATTGCTGGATTCAATTGGCAAGCAGCATTGTTCCCTTTTAGGTCCCTCCCCCACATACAGTGCCACAACATGGTAAAACAGGTCACCCCACATTGAGGAATTCCTAAGGCTTCACCCCTGACAATGTAATAAATGAAACAGAACTACCTAAAACACAAGGCAAACACAGAAAGCTGTCAAGCTGAGGAGACAGAGAAGTGTGGCCCAAAAGAGGGGGCAGATCAAGGTGCCAATGGGAGTAATGAAGAAATAGCCAACCTAACAGCCAAGAAGATAGCCAGCCTAAGAGACATCAAGTTCAAAATGCTTGTGATTAAGATGCTATAGATTTGACAGATATGCTTACATACAGCAAATGCAGAAAGGAAGAAGTGAAGGCTAGGTTATGTGAAACAAAGAAAAATCCAATAGAAACCAAAGGTGAAGGGGAAAAATGGGGTTCAAATCAATGATTTGGAACATAAGAAATAAACAATCAACCAGTACAGAATGAGGAAACAATAATTGAAAAAAATGAAGAGAGGCATAGAAACCTCTGGAACAACTTTAAAGGTGCCAATATCCAAAAATAGTGGTGTGAGAAAGAAGAGAGGATGAGCAAGAAAATGAAAACTTATGTGAAAAAATAATGAAAGAAAACTTCCCTAATTTGGCAAAGGAAATAGACATACAAATCCAGGAAGCACAGAGAGTCCCTAACAAACTAGACCCAAGGAGGACCATACCAAGACACACCATAATTAAAATGCCAAAGGTTAGAGAAAAAGAGAGAATCTTAAAAAAAGCAGCAAGAAAAAAGAAGAGAGTTACTTACAAAGGGGTTCCTATAAGACTATCAGCTGATTTCTCCAAAGAAACTTTATAGGCAAGAGGGGCTTGATAAGAAATATTCAAAGTGATGAAAAGCAAAGACATACAACCAATATATTACTCTTTTCAGCAAAGTTATCATTTAGAATGGAAGGGCAGATAAAGTACTTCCCAGACAAGATAAATCTAAAGGAGTTCATCACCAAGCAATTATACAAAATATTAAAGCAAGTTAATTAAGAACAAAATAATCAAAATTATGAACATTAAAACAACACACCCACAACTATCAACAACAGAATCTAAAAAAAACCCCAAACTTAAGCAGACAACCAGAGAGGGAACAGAATCAAAGAAATGGGGAACATGTAGAGGGGTGTCATCTGGGAGGGGAAATGGCAAGAAGGGGAGAAAAGCACAGGAATTTAAAAGCACAGTTGGTGGGTGCAGAATAGACAGGGAGATGTTAAGAATGGTACAGGAAAAGAACTCACATGCATGACCCATGGACATGAACTAAGGAGGGGGATTGCTAGAGGAAGGGAGGTGCTGGGTGGAGGGGAGCAAAGGGAAAAGAAATTGGGACAAATGTAACAGCATAATCAATAAAAAATTAATAAAAAATAAAATGAAATACCCCCTCAAAGAAAATAAGTTATTAATCTGAACTATTTTTACATTTAGGTTGCTCTTTATTTTCATGATTGGAGGGGTTTTTCATAAAGTTATTATGGCCTTTATAGCTTTCCATACATTTTTAAATTCAAGCATTTTGTTTTAAGTGATATGCTAACTTTATTAATGTTTTCAAAGAATGGAGTTCTTGATTTTTCTCATAGAGTTGTAACATTTCAATTAATGTTCCAAAATATAGCATTATACATTTCAAATAAGATAGTGATAAATTTTCTATTTGTTTTTTTTTTTAGACAGTATTAGTTTATAGATAAAATTCTGCTCTCAGATAGCTAAGTATACATTCATATGTTTATACTGTATATTTATATACATTCACGTAATAAATTCTTCCAGATACATTAATGTGGAGAGAAATTATTATGTGATGAATCTCTGGGTTGTGATGGAAAGAAAATAGTAACTAAGAAAAAGAACCTTTAGAATTTCTTTTATACTCTTTATCTTAGGAAAATAATAAAACTACCTTCACTAAAATGTAAAATTAAAAAAATTATGGATTTAATACATGTTGTAAATTGGAATTTTGAGAAAGAATGACTAAAAAAGAGTGAAAATAAATTTCAAGAAATTAAGTCAATCAATAGGAAACAATAGAAGAAAATATCAGGTGAAAAAGTTTCAGGAAACATCTTTGAAAATCACACATGTACACAAATATAGAGAGTTGCATAGGAGACATTGGAAGGGTAGTGCTAGTGGTATAAAAATTTTGAAACCCTGAAAAGCTGGACATACCAAAATGGTATGACTTGAAGAGATTAGGATCAGAATTTCAAAACAAGATGGTAGCTGTTACTACCAACTGACAACATGTCAAGATGTGGGGTTATTAACCTCTAAAGATATCTTCCAACTCAGCCAAAAGTTTTTGTTTTACACTACAAAGTTCCTTCAGTTCTTTACTTACTTAATGTTGGTGTTGTTATGAATTCATCCGACACAGTTTAATAGAACTTAAGAGCTCTTTTAACTCTTTTTTTAAAAAAGATTTTATTTATTATTTTTAGAGAGAAGGGGAGAGAGGCAGAGAGGGAGAGACATCAATGTATGATTGCCTTTCACCTGCCTCAGCTACAGATCTGGCTGGAGACCTGGCTTGCAAACTGCTTATATGCCCTGGCTGGGGAATTGAATCAGTGACCTTTGGGTTCACAGGCCAACTCCTTATCCACTGTGCAACCAGCCAGGTAATTCTTAAAAGTAAACTCAACAAGTTTCTCCTTAAAAATAAAATAGATTATAGACTTTTTTTCTAGAAGCAGAAGTGCTCTTGTGCATACCATGCTTATTTTCATAACTGTTTTAGTGCTGTGTCTACTCTCTTCTTTTTCAGAAAAAGGTGTATAATGAGGCCCTGGCTGGTAGCAGTGGTTAAGGAGCCGGCCTGCGAACCTAAAGGTTGCAGGTTCGATTCCCCAGCCAGGGCACATAACCAGGTTGCAAACTAGGTCTCCAGTCAGGTCTGTGGCTGGAGGCAGGTAAAACGCAACCATACATTGATGCCTCTCTCCCTCTCTCCCTTCCCCTCTTTCTAAAAATAATGAAATAAAATCTTAAAAAAAAAAAGAAAGAAAAAGGTGTATAATGAGAAGAATTTTACTAAAAAGTTTTTGCTAAAATGAAAAATATAAAAAAATATGTCTTCTATGTCTTGTGTATACAGTATATGCTCATTAATTAAATATGATTTTTGAAATATTTCTGCCAGACACTGTTCATGGTGTTGGGGATATAGCAGGAGCATGAACAGTTGCTCTTTTCATAGAACTGCCTTTTGGACCAGCAATTCTGCTAATGGCAATATACCTTAAGAATCACCAATCACAAATTCAGAAGAACCTATGCACTTCTATGTTCATAGCAGCACTATTTATAATAGCCAAGTGCTAGAAACAGCCTAAATGCCCTTTAGTAGATGAATGGATCAAAAAAACTAGTACATTTACACAATGGAATACTATGCAGCAGAAAGAAAAATGGAATAACTACCTTTTGCAACAGCATGGGTGGTGGGTGGAACTGGAGAATATTTATGATAAGTGAAATAAGCCAGTTAATGAAAGACAAATATCATATAACCTCACCTACAAGAGGAATCTAATGAACAAAACAGAACCATAGGCATGGAAACATGGAACAGACTGAAAGTGACAAGAGGGGAGGGGGGAAAGGGATAATGGTAGGAAGGAAGAGAAGGGACTAGACAATAATGTGTATGAATGACCCATGGACATGGACAACAGTGTGGGAACTGACTGTGGGAGTTGGGGTTTGGAGGGTGATGGATGGAGGAGGGCAAAAGGGGAAAATAGGATAATGATAAATTATTTTTTAAATATTTATTGATATTGATATTGAGAGAGAGGGAGAGAGAAAGAGAGAAAAATACAATTGGTTGCATTCCATTCATGTCCCAACTGGGGATTGAACCAGCGACCTATGTATATCCCCTGACTGGGAATCTATCCTCTAAACATTTTTTAATGTATGGATGATGCTCCAACCAATTGAGCCACACCAACCAAGGCATAGAGAACATTTTGGTGATTGCTAGATGAGGGGTGGGGTAGATGGATGAAAAAGGTGAAGAAATTAAGAAGTAAAAATTGATAGATACAGAATAGTAGGAATGAAAAATACAGCTTAGAGAGTGTAGTTGATAGTATTGTAATAACTATAAAAGGTGTTAGATGGATACTAGATTTATCAGGGGTATCATTCTGTAAGTTATATACATGTCTAATTACTGGTCTCTGTACCTGAAATATATAATATAGTGTATCAACTGTAATAAAATAAAAATTATTTAAAAGGCTTAAAAATATGTATTCTCTGGCTTCTTATGCTTAGTATAATGCATTCAGTTCATCCATGTTGTGCCACATATCAGTAGTTCATTCCTTTTATGGTTGAAAAATCTGCCATTACATGAATATTGCCACATTTAATTATCCATTCATTGGTTAATGAAAATTTGAGTTGTTCTGACTTTTTGACTATTATGAATAATGCTGCTATAAATATTTATATGCAGTTTCTGTTTGGACACATGTGTCATGTTCAGTTCTCTGGAACATACCTAACAGAGAAGTTGTTATTTCACATGTTAACTCTATGTTTCACTTTTTGAGGAACTGCAAATTGTTTTTACAAAGTTGCTATACAATTTGGAATTCCCACTGGGTATATATGAGGCTACCACTTTCATCACATTTGCCAAAACTTACTTTACTTCTTGATTAAATTATAGCCTTTCTAGTGTATGTGAAGTGGCACCTAATTGTGTGTTTTTACATATATTTTATTTTTTATTTTATTGTTATTGTATTACAATCACCCCATTATCCCCCGCTGCTCTCTCCTTCCCAAACCTCTCTATCCTCACTCCCACAGGCAATCCCACAAGTTGTCCATTGTTACCTATGCTAGTTCATTGAATAAACTATTCCCCTCTTTTGCCTCTTTCTCTCCCTCCCACCTCCCTTCTGTGCACTGAAAGTCTTTTCCTTGTTTCCATGCCTCTGGTTCTGTTTAGCTTGTTTGTTTTGTTCATTAGTCTCCTGTATTGGGTGAGATCATGTGGTATTTGTTTTTCACTGACTGGCCTATTTCACTATGTATAACACTCCAGTTCCATCCATGTTGTCACAAAAGGTAGAATTTTGTTTTTCTTTCTGCAGTGTAGTATTCCATTGTGTAAATGTATCAAAGTTTTCTGATCCATTCATCCACTGATGGGCACTTGGGCTGTTTCCAGTGCTTGGCTATTGTAAATAGTGCTATTATGAACATAGGGGTGCATAGGTTCTTCTGAATTAATGTTTCAAGGTTCTTTGGGTATAATCCTAGCAGTGGAATTGCTGGGTCAGAAGGCAGTCCCATTTTAAATTTTTTGAGGAAATGCCATACTAGTTTTCATAGTGGTGACAACAGTCTGAATGCCCACCAACGATGCACCAGAGTTTCCTTTCTCTGCATCCTTGCCAGAACTTGTTTGTTGATTTGTTGATGATGGTCATTCTGACAGGTGTGAAGTAGTATCTCATTGTGGTTTTAATTTGCATCTCTCTGATGGTTAGTGATGTGGAGCATTCTTTCATATGCCTATGGGCTCTTTGAATGTCCTCCTCAGAGTAGTGTCTGTTCAGGTCCTCTGCCCATTTTTTAAAAAACATTTTATTTATTATTTTTTGAGAGAGGGGATAGGAGGGAGGCAGAGAGGTAGAGAGACATCAATGTATGGTTGCCTTTCACCTACCTCCAGTTACAGACCTGATTGGAGACCTGGCTTGCAACCTGGTTATGTGCCACGGCTGGGAATTGAACCAGTGACGTTTGGGTTCACAGGATAGAGTGGTGCTCTATCCATTGAGCCACCAGCCAGAGGAGTAATCTTTGTTTTTTTATAAGTGTATGATGTTAAATATATTGTTAATGTCTCTGACTTTCAATCTTTTCATAAAATGGAAGCCATGATACATCACCATGATACATAGTGATGCAGAGAGATCTGCTCAAGATCTCTGGGGAGAAGCTGGAGGGTCGATAGGAGGAGGTTGCTGAGGTAATGGAAGGCAGTGTAGGATGGGATTGGCTGAGAAGCTGATGCCTCCAGAGCCATTGAAAATAAAAAGAGGGCTGGCTCTTTCTCTCAGGAGCTTTTCTGGTTCCCGAGCTGGCTCTATCTCAGGCTCTGGCTCAGGTTCTGGGGCTCCCCTTCCTCAAGGCTGTCTGGATGATGATGCTGTAGCTGCCTGCTTTTCCCAACGGATGGTAGGATGGTATGTTGTATGGGAAGGAACTCTGAGCACAGATTAGGATTGGGCTGGCCTGGCAGAGGGTGGCAGGTTTATTCTCTGGGTGTTCTAAGAGGGAACAGACTCTGAGGCAGAAACCTGCCATTCTTTCAGAATTGTGTAGTTTCGTGTATTACGTTGTTTTAGTTTGTAAACTAACCCAATAGAAACTAATGGGAAAATATAGGAGAACCCAAGTATTAGAGTTTAGCCTTAATTGATAGGCTTAAGTCATTAAAGCTGCGACTTAATAGGCTTAAGTGACTGCTTTTGAATAAATAATGTTCAAAATAGAGTAAGAGCAACCTATACAATCTTGCTTTAGGGACTGACAAAAGGAGTCTTTAGACTCCTTTCCTTTATCACCAAACCTTTGCCTCTTGAATTTTACCTAGAGGGTTGGGGTGGAGTGCAGCAGAACTGCAATTTGCTGTTTGGTAACAATAGGGTCATGTTGAAGATTGAATGCCACAATATATGTGAAGTTGTTTCCTCAATATTATTTGAACTTGACATTGGTTGTTTATATAAAATCTCAGAAGTTTTAACATCCTCCCACCTCTTTCATTTGGTTACTTTGAAATTTTCCACACTATTTTTTTCTGCTGCAATTTTTTTAGGTATCATTTATTTATATATTCCAGTTGAAAAAAATAATAGTGAGAATCCTTCCTTTGACTGTGCCCATCAGTTACATTGATGGACTTCCTCTCTAGTGCCAGGAAACCTAGAGGTTACTTTCTGCCTAGATTTAGCAATAGACTGAGCAGCAGCAGGCTTAACACTTCATGTAACATAATCACTTCAAGTATGTAATTTATGCCAATAAGAAACACAGACATTTCACAGAATCATATCTGTTTTCACTAGTTAAGTATATATAACCAATTCTAGATAGCAGTAGCATCCAAATGTCAAAATATTATGTGCTTTAGTATTTTTCAGTATCAGATTATGCCATTACCCAGTAGTAGGTACTAAATTTATCTAACAGATAAAATGAAAAGGATATCACTTTTATAATTTTCAGTAATACTTCATAAATAATAAAGAACAAAATTTAAATTTAATAGTATATGTACAAACAAAATATTTAAATTAAACAAATGTACACACAAACCTTTATTTAGTTTTCAAAATCAAATAGAATAAGAGCATCCTACACAATCTTGCTTCAGGGATGGACAATAAATAATTGTCCTAGTATTTTGTTTAGCTATGTATAAAATTCTGATTTTTTTTAATAGAGGGGAGAGGGAGACAACAATTTGTTGTTCTACTTTAGTTATGCATTTTTTGGTTAATTCTTATATGTTCCCTGACTGGGGATAAAGACTTAGACCTTGGTGTATTGGAATGATACACCAACCAACTAAGCTACTCAATTAGGACTTAAAATACTGAGTACTTGATGAGCAAATATTTCCAATAAAATACATTTTTTTGTTACTAATTCTTCTTTAAAGATTTTACATATTTATTTTTAGAGAGAGGGAAAGAGAAGGAGAAAGAGAGGAAGAAAAACATCAATGTGAAGTTGCCTCTCACACACACCCAACTGGGGACCTATCCTGCAACCCAGGCATGTGCTCTGACTGGGAATCAAACTGGTGACCTTTTGGTTCCCAGGGCAGTACTCAGGCTACTGAGTTCCACCAGCCAGGGCATGTTACTAATTCTTAACTTTGAGTCGGCATTAACAAAATTTATTGAAAAAATACAGAGTATATCAATTGCTTTAGAAAGCATGTGAATTTTGTAGTCAAGTGTGATGATATTTTAGCCCTGACTGGTGGCTCAGTGGATTGAGCACTGGCCTGTGAACCCAAAGGTTGCTGGTTCGATTCCCCAGCCAGAGCACATAATCAGGTTGCAAGCCAAGTCTCCAGCCAGGTCCATGGTTGGAGTCAGGTGAAAGGCAACCATACATTGATGTTTCTCTCCCTTTCTTCTTCCCTCCCTCCTCTTCTCTCTAAAAATAATGAATAAAATGTTTAAAAAAAAAAGAAATTAAGAAAAAGTGATTATATTCTCCCAAGAATTAGGGCATCTCTTAATCTAGTCCTGTGCCTCTTGTTAGGTATTCATGTGTGTGACTTGCCCAGTCAGTCCAGTGACTATTTTCAGAGATTATCTTTGTGTTCTTTCCTAACTTCCACTTCCATCCAGCTAGAGATGGAAAAAAGTTACTTTCTAGCATATTTTATGAGATTTGAAATTAAAAATGTCACTTTTTTGTTTTTTTTAAGACAAGGAAATTAGAGTGTGAGCCCAGAGTGTGTGTAGAAAAAAAGCTTATTGAAATACCAGTACTGAACTCGAGTATAGGCCAGAGTATTCATCTGTATAATTTCAGTATTCTCTTACACAGGTAATGAGCCAAGGAGTGTTTTACAAGTGGCACCTAGAGTGCTTTCTCTTGGATCCAAAAAGATTTTTGCCCTTTACTAGAAATTGGAAGAAGGCTGATATTTATAGAACTACAATGATGCTAAAGTAACAATCAGAAGTTCTTTACATTTTACTTAAAAATTACCCCAGTCATGAACTGGACAGCAACATGCAAAAAGATAAAACTAGACCACCAACTTACACCATACACCAAAATAAACTCAAGATGGATAAAGGATTTAAACATAAGCAGTGCCACCATAAAGGTCCTGGAGAAAAATATAGGCAGTAAACTTTTGGATATCCTACGCAAAAATATGTTTACTTATACTTCACCAAGGGCAAAGGAAATCAAAGAACAAATCAACAAATGGGACTATATCAAATTGAAAAGTTTCTGTTCAGCTAAAGAAAATATCAGCAAAATTCAAAGGGAACCAACTGTATGGGAAAACATACTTGCCAATGATACCTCAGACAAGGGTCTGATCTCCAAAATATATAAAGAAATAATGCGACTCAACACCAGGGAGACAGATGTCCCAATTAAAAAATGGGCAAAGGACCTGAACAGACAACTCACTGAGGAAGATATACAAAGGGCCCAGAGGCATATGAAAGAATGCTCAACATCACTAGTCATCAGAGAGATGCAAATGAAAACCACAATAAGATACCACCTCACACCTGTCAGAATGGCAATTATCAGCAAATCAACAAACAAAGTGTTGGCGAGGATGTGGGGCAAAGGGAACCCTTGTACACTGTTGGTGGGAATGTAGGCTGGTGCAGCCACTGTGGAAAACAGTATGGGGTTTCCTTGAAAAACTAAAAATGGAACTGCCTTTTGATCCAGCACTTCCACTACTTGGACTATACCCAAAGAGTCCTGAAACACCAATTCATAAGAACCTATGCACACCTATGTTCATAGCAGCACTATTTACAATAGTCAAGTACTGGAAACAGCCTAAGTGCCCATCAGTGGATGATTGGATCCAAAAACTTTGGTACATTTACACAATGGGATTCTATATAGCAGAAAGAAAGAAGGAACTTGTACCCTTTGCAACAACATGGATGGAACTGGAGAGTATTATGCTTAGTGAAATAAGCCAGTCAGTGAAGGACAAATATCATAATATCTCACCCATTATGGGACAATAATGAGCAAAACTAACAACAAGCAAAACAGAACCAAGTATATGAATACAAGGAATAG
>PVIW01011539.1:0-36903 GCA_004026585.1 Noctilio leporinus | reverse complement strand
TATATCTTCCTGAGTGAGTTGTCTGTTCAGGTCCTTTGCCCATTTTTTAATTGGGCTGTCTGTCTCCCTGGTGTTGAGTCGCATTAGTTCTTTGTATATTTTGGAGATCAGACCCTTGTCTGAGGTATCATTGGCAATTATGTTTTCCCATACAGTTGGTTCCCTTTGAATTTTGCTGATATTTTCTTGAGCTGAACAGGAACTTTTCAATTTCATATAGTCCCATTTGTTGATTCGTTCTTTGATTTCCTTTGCCCTTGGTGAAGTATCAGTAAACATATTTTTGCGTAGGATATGAAAGTTTACTGCCTATATTTTTCTCCAGGACCTTTATGGTGGCACTGCTTATATTTAAATCCTTTATCCATCTTGAGTTTATTTTGGTGTATGGTGTAAGTTGGTGGTCTAGTTTTATCTTTTTGCATGGGGGTTTTCTTTTTAATTGAGGGCTTGCTATAGTTATGCTAAACCCTTGACATGCTTTTCTCATTTAATCCTCCTCCCAATTTATAAGGAAGATACTCTTATTTTCCTGACTTTGTAGATAAAATACTAAGAATTGAGGAGTTTCTTGCTTAATGGCATACAGAGAGTGGTGGATAATCTGAATCCCAGGTCCCTTTGAGGTAATTCTTCTAACCCCCTGCTCTGTTGCCCTTTCATCTAGCTCTTGCACAAAGACCAGGCTGAAAGTTGACCTTACATTCCACACCCAGATGGTGGGCAGGGAGGTGGCAATGGTGATTTAGACATAATAATTATTTAACAAATATTTGTTTAATAAGTGATGACATGAAGAAATATACTGGGTGAAGACTCTGGTGGCTTTACAGGGTTACCAGTTTATAGACAGCCTCATGTTCAAGCAGGACAGAATTTTTTTCACTTTTCCATCAGTTGGGTTTTGCCAGTGCTAATGGTTTAGAATGTGTGACTGACCTGGTTCCTGTCCCCATTACTCTTCTTTCTAGGCAAGATGCTTACACCAATAGATACCCAGTGTTGGGGATGAGCTGGACCAGGAAACACAAATGTCATTGTAAGGTTCTTCTGAAACTAACTTATTTCAGCTCATAAACATGTGGAACAGAGGTCCCCAAAGTAGGCAACTTCTGAAGATTTGATGTAGGCACTGAGGCCATCATGAATAGAGTTTTCAAAATGTCACACTTCCTGCAATTCTGACCTAACATGCAACAAGGTTGATGCTCCCTGTTCTTCCTTTGGAGCGTGTAACTTGGAGACATTTCTATGATTTTAGTGGAAGGCTGTAAACTTCAGATTGCATACTAATGTTCCGTGTCCCACATCTGGTTAGTACACATGTTAGTTTGGTCTGCAGTGCTCCAAAATACTTAGAATCAATTGATACTTTAAAGAATAGGAAGACTGAAGGAAAACTTGCATTTCTGGCTTCTTATGAAGCATTAGAAAAGCTTAACGTATACCTACCCTGCAATGGCTCAGGTTTCTACTGCAAACTCCTGTAGCCAAGGGATGTATCTGTAGTTTCCATGGGTTCCACAATGCCCCCCTCATTGAATCACCTTACTTCACTAATTTTTGTCACCTCTCTGCACCTAAGCTTATAATCCTTACACCAGATTTGCACTGTTCTAGCCACTAACCACATATGACTGGTAAAATTTGTATTTAAATTCATTAAATTTAAATAAGATTTAAAATTTAGCTCCTCCGTTAAACTAGCTACACTTCATGTGCCCCTTAGCTACATGTGGTTAGTGGCTCCCATATTGGGCAGCACAGGTTAGAACAGTCCCATCGCTAAATGACGTCTATGAGACAGTGCTGCTCTAGACATTAACTATTTCAGAGTTGCGGCTGGTACCACTTACCCAACCAAATTTAGACCCATCAGATTTTACACCCTGAAAAAGCCTATTATGGCAAGTAGAAAGAGGGGGAGAAGGAGGAGGAAGAAAAGAAGGAGCAGGAACCATTTGTAGAGTACTACTCTCTGTCAAGTATTATAATAAGGATATTTCATGAATTGTCTCATTTAATTCTTTCAACAGTACTGTAACATAGGGGGATTATAACTTCCTCTGATTCTAAAGATGAAAAACAGGCATAGGAGTTAATTAAATGGCTAAAGGTCACATCATTAATATATGGTAGAGCCAGGATTTAAACCAAGGTGTGTTTGGCCTGGAATTCATGTCCCTAATGATCATTCAATGTGGAGCCTGTAGAAATGGATTCATATCTTCATTAGCAGTGATCTCACTGAAAGGCCAGGGGAAGGGGTGTGGTACTGTTGGTCCTCTGGGATTTCACTGAAGCTTGTTATCTAATTAGGGCAATTAGATAACATATTCTTGGCTAATTTTAAATGGCCATGTCAATTAAAAACTGGAAAATGTTCTTATAATATTGATATTTATTTTTCCTTTACTATAGTAATTCCATTTCTTTTTTTTTTTAATCTTTTTTTTTTAAAGATTTTATTTCATTATTTTTAGAGAGAGGGGAAAGGGAGAGAGACAGAGAGGGAGAGAGACATCAATGTATGGTTGCGTTTCACCTTCCTCCAGCCACAGACCTGACTGGAGACCTGGTTTGCAACCTGGTTATGTGCCCTGGCTGGGGAATCGAACCTGCGACCTTTGGGTTCACAGGCCGGCGCCTTATCCACTGTGCTACCAGCCAGGGCAGTAATTCCATTTCTACTTTTCCTCCTTGGTTTGATAATTCACACCTCCCAAATATTAGCTGATTTTAAATATTCATAACCACTCCATATATTTATTAAGAAGGAAATTTATTTGACATTCAAATAAAAATAACATTTTTCTTAAAAAAGACTTATTATTGTCCTGGCCAGATAGTTCAATTGGTTAGAGCATCATCCTGATATGCCAAAGTTATGGGTTCAATCCCATATCAGGGCACATGCAAGAAGCAACAAAATGAATGCATAAATAAGTGTAACAACAAATTGATGTTCCTCCTCACCCCTACTTCTCTCAAATCAATAAAAACAGAAAACAAAATGTTCATTATTAAATGTAAATGTATTGTTGCATTCCTATTTAAGGTGTCATTTTCAGAAATCAGCACATATTTAATGACCAGAACAGGCAAAAATTAAACATTTTAGCTTTTGCCTACTATGTGGTAATAGGACTTACTGATCACTTGGAAAAAGAGAAGATAGTAAACCAAATTATTTCATTGTGGGTAAGAATTTTGATATATTTTAATGTGTGTGAACAAAATAATTATCATAGTCCAGGTACACAGATATGCTTCTGTTGCTTTTCTGTGTATGTGTTAAAAGTTCTTATTGATTTTTTCCTACTTTATTTGTAACTTTCTATTATTTGATAGTACTTTTGTTTGCTAGCATTGTATTTCATTTGCATGCTTTGATAATATGTTTTGCCTTTAAAGAATGCAATATGTAAAATTACATCAAGAGTTACTACTAATTGATGAAGAGTGGGAAAATTTTCATCATGAACTATTCTTAAATGTAAAGGGAATACATTTATTTGGTTTGTGTCAAGTTTTTTTATGTTCTATATTTGAAAATTGTTTTGTAGCTTTCTAAATAATAAACATTTATCAGAAATATTTTTATTTCTGATAATCTGCTTTGCCAGGGCCCATAATTATCATCAGTTTTACTTGCCAATGAATAAGAATGCTGCCCTGGCTGGTAGCACAGTGGTTAAGGCGCCGGCCTACGAACCCAAAGGTCGCAGGTTCGATTCCCCAGCCAGGGCACATAACCAGGTTGCAAACCAGGTCTCCAGTCAGGTCCGTGGCTGGAGGCAGGTGAAAGGCAACCATATATTGATGTTTCTCTTCCTCTCTGCCTCTCTCCCTTCCCCTCTCTCTGAAAATAATAAAAAAAAACCTTTAAAAAAAAAAAAAGAATGCTTACATCTGGAGGAATTGGTGCGTAGATGGGCGGGAGATCCTTTTTTCAGGGAGATTTATGTCTGCTGCCTAGAGACTGGAGAAAAAGCTTTTTTCAAAAATACATGAGATTTGGTTCATAAAGTTTCTCATTTCAATTACACCACACATGATCTTGGTTCTCCTATAAATACAATGACTAACATTAATCATACTTTTCATTTTTTTTAAAAATAGAGCTTTAAAATATCTCTGCTCCACTGTTCAGATACATATTTGCCAACCAAATCTCTCACTAGTTTAGGAGGAAAATATTTTAAAAACAGATTTTGATATTAAAGTCAGAGAGGAAAATGGTTTCTCAATGCAAGTATACCCACTTAGTAGTAAATGTTGAGCTGACCAATTTATTTATGTACTTTTTCAGTTAGCATTTGCCCATGATGTGGTCCATGATGTGGTCAAGTATGAAATATTCAGATGAAAAGAACATTGCACAAAGCATTTAAGGGATCAATATTTGCTGTTTTTGATAGCATTGAGTCTGCTAAAAAATTTGTGGAGGCCCCTGGACAAAAGTACAGACACAGATCTGCTGATACTTTTCAAGGAAAATCACTTTGCAAAAAAAATGAAGAAAGAAAGCAAAATAAAGTAGAAGCTAAATTATGAGCTAAACAAGAGCGAGAAGAAAAACAAAAGTTAGCAGAAAATGCTGAAATCAAATCTCTAGAAGACTGGTTGCTTGCTGAAATTTTCAGAGGACCTAGATGATCAGACCTATAGAGAAGATTTGCACATCCTTTTCTCAAATCATGGTGAAATAAAATGGATAGACTTTGAGGAGCCAAAGAGGGAATAATTCTATTTAAAGGAAAAGCTAAGGAAGCACTGGATAAAGCCAAAGATGCAAATAATGGTAACCTACAACTATGGAACAAAGATGTGACATGGGAAGTACTAGATGGAGATGTGGAAAAAGAAGCATTAAAAAGAACCATAGAGGATCAACAAGAATCTCTAAACAAATGGAAGTCAAAAGATCCCAGATTTAAAGGAAAAGGAAAGGGAAATAAAGCTGCCTAGGCTGGGTTTGCTAAAGAAAAAGTACAGTTTCAGGGAAAGAAAACTAAATTTTATAGTGATGATGAACATGATCAAAATGGTATATCTGGAGCAATAAAAAGAAAGAGAAGAAATAGACAAAGAAAAACCTGTATCAAAACAACAGAAAGCAGAAAATGGTGCCGGAGACCAGTAGTTTAGTGAAGATTTTTTGTTCCTTTTAATTAGGTTTTCAGCTGCTTTTGTCTTTGGAGGCTTTTTTTTTTTTTTTTTTTTTTTAATTTTATTGTTGTTGTATTACATCCATCCTCTTTTTGCTCTCTTCTGTCCCTTCCCCACCCACGCATTTCCCCCAAAGTCAATCCCACCTGTTGTCCATGTCCATGGTTCCTTTATACTAGGTTCTTGTCTAAACTGCTCCCCTTCCTTGCCTCTTCCTCCCCCCTCCCCCCAACCCCTTTCCCCCTAACCACTGAAGGCCTATTCACTGTATTCATATATTTGGTTCTGTTTTGCTTGTTGTTAGTTTTGTTCATTATTGTCCTATAATGGGTGAGATCATATGGTATTTGTCCTTCACTGACTGGCTTATTTCACTAAGCATAATACTCCCCAGTTCCATCCATGCTGTTGCAAAGGGTACAAGTTCCTTCTTTCTTTCTGCTATATAGTATTCCATTGTGTAAATGTACCAAAGTTTTTTGATCCAATTATCCACTAATGGGCAATTAGGCTGTTTCCAGCGCTTGGCTATTGTAAATAGTGCTACCATGAACATAGGGGTACATAGGTTCTTATGAATTGGTGTTTCAGGATTCTTTGGGTATAGTCCCAGTAGTGGAATTGCTGGATCAAAAGGCAGTTCCATTTTTAGTTTTTTGAGGAAACCCCATACTGTTTTCCACAGTGGTTGCACCAGCCTACATTCCCACCAACAGAGCACGAGGGTTCCCTTTGCCCCACGTCCTCACCAACACTTGTTGTTTGTTGATGTGTTGATGATTGTCATTGTGACAGGTGTGAGGTGGTATCTTATTGTGGTTTTAATTTGCATCTCTCTGATGACTAGTGATGTTGAGCATTCTTTCATATGCCTGTGGGCCCTTTGTATGTCCTTAGAGAAGTGTCACATAGGCAGGAAAATTTCAGGTATCCCACGCAGTAATATTTTCACTGATACTTCTTCAAAGGCAAAGGAAATAAAGAAACAAATAAACAAATGGGACTACATCAAACTGAAAAGTTTCTGCTCAGCTAAAGAAAACATAAGCAAAATTAAGAGGGAACCAACTATATGGGAAAACATACTTGCCAATGATACCTCAGACAAGGGTTTGATCTCCAAGATGTATGAAGAACTTATATGACTCCACACCAGGGAGACAGACAGCCCAATTTAAAAATGGGCACAGGATCTGAATAATAATTATTTTAAAACCAACCAAGTTCTGTTTCAAGTTTCAGATTAGACCCAATGACATCTAAGATTTTTATCATCCTGTGACTTACCTCCATGATTCCATGAGTTGAAGAAAAATTTATCTTTGAAAGACTACATGAGATTTTAAAAGCTGAGTCATATGTTTACTCATTTGGATTATTTTATTTATTTATTTTTTAATTTAATTTTATTGTTGTTTTATTACATCCATCCCCTTTTTCCTTCCCTCTGTCCCCTTTCCCACCCACCTACTTCCCCCAAAGTCAATTCCAATTGTTGTCCATATCCATGGTTCTTCCATATTAGTTCCTAGACTAAACTGCTCCCCTTCTTTGCCTCCTCCTCTCCCCTTCTCCTTCCCCCTTCCCCTCTGCCCACTGGAGATCTATTCATTGTTTTCATGAATCTGGTTCTGTTTTGCTTATTTGTTTGTTTTGTTCATTATTGTCTTGATATGGGTGAGATCATATGGTATTTGTCTTTCACTGACTGGCTTATTTCATTCACTAAGCATAACACTTTCTAGTTCCATCCATGTTGTTGCAAAAGTTAGGAGTTCCTTCTTTCTTTCTGCTATATAGTATTCCATTGTGTAAATGTACCAAAGTTTTTTGATCCAATCATCCACTGATGGGCACTTAGGCTGTTTCCAGCACTTGGCTATTTGGACAATTTTAAAACTGAGAAGTAATCACTATTTTAAGAAGAGATCATTCAAAGAAAGTAAATGGTAGTAGAAAGAAAAAGACCTATTGTGTTAAAAAATAAATTCAATATAAGCTACAGGTAGAATATTTGTTGCATTTAATGATTAATGAGAGAAGAGGAACTTTGCATTTATGATGACAGTGGCTTTACTTAAATCAAACCAAAATGGTTATAGTAATGATTAAGTATTTCCTTTATGTAAGAGCTATGCTAATTGCTGTAGAGCAGAGTTTCTCAACTCCTACAATTGACATAATTATACAATTGTATAATTCCTTGTAATGACACTTTTCCTATGCAGTGCAAAGTGTTTAGCATCATCTCTGGCTTCTACCCACTTGATGTACCCCTCCCTGAACTGTGATATCAAAATTGTCTTGAAAGACTGCAAAATGCTTTTCAGGAGCAACACTGCCCTTGGATGAGAACCAGTGCTCTAGTGGCATTAACCCATTATTATACCCAGAGCACAGATGAGCAAAATGAGACTTACATAAGTTAAATTTCTGACCCAGCCTCATGCAGTGGCTGATGTCATTAGCTTTCGAACTCAGGTCCAACTCTGATCATGCTACTGAATCTCAGCATTTTGTTTTCTTCTTTTGTTTTATTCTCTTGATTTTCTGAGAAGTACTTATGGATGAAATTTTTTTAATTTGGAGAAAATTTTAGGAAAAGAGCAGTCATTTTTGAGATTTGAATCTGTAGCATATGATTGTGTGGATTTCTGATGAGATGGTGGTTTTATCATGCTTAAATCACAGAAACTCAGAAGCCTCAGAGATGATCTGCTTCAGAAAATGTTATCATGGACACGTAAACCCTTAAAAACAGTACCTGACAGCACCTGGTTCACTTCAAGTAAAGAAAGAATGTGCTAAAACACACCCCCTCCCTATTTTTTTGTGTGCTTGTGATTCTCATTGAATCTCCTTTTATGTACCACTGCAGTAAACGATCAATTTCAACTCATGCAGCCAAGGTCAGTTGTGAAGAAATAACAAGTTCTCTGCTAATACCATGTAGGAATGATTTATTGCTTTTCCAGAAGAGGATTCTTGACATTTTGAAAATGTAATGTAGTGCAAGAGTAATTAAGCCAAAGGTAGACTGCTGAACAATTGATTAGCATTGTCAGAGAAGCCTGATTAGCTTAGATGCTTGAAGAACTGATTTTGCCAGCTATGAATTAAAGGTTAGTAATTAAATTTATGGGCCATGGCCACTGTCTCCAGATGGCATTTCACATAGAAATATGTGTTTGAGAACGCAGGCAAATAAAGCAAACTTCAGTTGCCTCTTTCTAAACACCTTTGGTTAAAATCTCTCATCAGAGACAAACCAAAAAATATTGAGTCAAAATTTGTCCATAAGTCAAGGTATTATTTATTGTATACAATAATGTTTTTAAGAAGCAAGTTCTATTTTCCAAATGGACCAAATCAAAGAGGGTTTAGTAAAAGGGATTCATAACAGAAGTAAAGGAGTTGAGAGGGTGGATAAAAATGGTGAAAGGATTGAGAAATACAAAGAGAGAGTCATGTCTGGGTAGCTCAGTTGGCTGGAACATCATCCTCTACACCAAAAGTTTGGGGATTTGATTTCCAGTCAGGGCACACACATAGGTTTTGCAGGTTTGATTCCACTCAGGGCAAATATGGGAAACAACCAACTGATGTTTCTCACATCGATGCTTCTCTCTCTTTCTCTCTCTCCCTATGATTAATTCTAACACTGGGAATATACCTTAAGGACCCTGAAACACCAATTCAAAAGGACTTATGCACCACTATGTTCATAGCAGTGGTATTTACAATGGCCAAGTGTTGGCAACAGCCTTAAGTGCCTATCAGTAGATGAGTGAATTAAAAATCTGTAGGACATTTTCTTTTTAAATTTAAATTTATTGTTGTATTACATTCACAACATTTTCCCCCTCTGCTTCCCCCTTCCCCACCCTCCCTATCTCACCACCCCCCACAGTCAATCCCACATGTTATCTATGTCTGTGGGTCATCCATGCTAGTTCCTTGACTAGACTGTTCCCATTTTTTGCCTCCTTCTCCCCTCTCCCCCTCTCTCTCCCCATTCCCTTTGCACACTGAAAGTCTGTTCCTGTATCTCTGGTTTTGTTTTGCTTACTTATTTGTTTATTAGTCTTCTGTATTAAGTACGTTCATATGGTATTTAACTTTTGCTGCCTTGCTTATTTCACTAAGCATGATATTCTCCAGTTCCACCCATGCTACTGCAAATGGTAGTTCTCTCTTTCCTCTGCTGCGTAGATCTCCATTGTGTAAGGGTATAACAGTTTTTTTAATCCATTCATTGACTGGAGGGCACTTAGGTTGTTTCCAGTGATTGGCTTTTGTGTATAGTGCTGCTATGAACATAGGAGTGCAGAGGTTCTTCTGAACTGGTGTTTCAGGATTCTTCAGGTATAATCCTACCAGTGGAATCACTGAGTTATAAGGTAGTTCTATTCTTAGGTTTTTGTTTTGTTTTGGTTTGGTTTGGTTTTTTTGAGGAAATTCCATCTGGTCTTCTATAGTGGCTGCTCCAGTCTGCATTCCCACCAGCATTGCACCAGGATTCCCTTCTCTCTACATCCTGGCCAGCACTTGTTTGTTGATGATGGCCATTCTGACAGATGTGAAGTGGTATCTCATTGTGGTTTTAATTTGCATCTCTCTGATG
Organism: Noctilio leporinus; assembly: GCA_004026585.1. NCBI lineage: Eukaryota > Metazoa > Chordata > Mammalia > Chiroptera > Noctilionidae > Noctilio > Noctilio leporinus. The sequence continues at coordinate 27,107 of PVIW01011539.1, read as the reverse complement.
GCTAGTGATGTTGAACATTCTTTCATATAACTATGGGCCCTTTGCATGTCTTCCTTGGAGAAGTGTCTGTTCAGGTCCTTTGCCCATTTTTCAATTGGGTTGTTTGTATACCTGGTGTTGAGTTGTATAAGTTCTTTATATATTTTGGAGATCAAACCCTTGTCTGAGGATTCATTGACAAATGTTTTCCCATACAAATCGCTGAAAATTTTGCTTCGTGGGATATCTGCAATTTTTTTTTTGCCTATATTTTCCTCTAGGGCTTTATTGTGACACTGCTTGTGTTTAAGTCTTTTATCCACCTTGAGTTTATTCTGGCGTATAGTGTAAGTTGGTGGTCTAGTTTCATTTTTTTGCATGTGCCTATCCAGTTCTTCCAACTCCATTTGTTAAAGAGGCTATTTGCATTCTACCTTATGTTCCTTCCCACTTTGTCGAATATTACTTACCCATAGAGTCCTGGGTTTATTTCTGAGCTCTCTATTCTGTTCCATTGATCTGTTAGTCTGTTTTTGTGCCAGTACCAGGTTGTTTTGATTACTATGGCTTTGTAATATAGTTTGATATCTGGTATTGTGATTCCTCCTACTTTTTCCTTTTTTCTCAGATTGTTGTAGCTATTTGGAGTCATTTTTAACTCCATACAAATTTTTAAAGTATTTGTTCTAAGTCTGTGAAATATGACATTGGTATTTTAATAAGGATTGCATTGAATCTATAGATGGCTTTGGGTAGTATGGATATTTTAATTGTTAATTTTTCCCAAGCATAAACATGATATATGCTTCCATTTATTTGTATCTTTCTTAGTTTCTTTCTTCAGTGTTCTATAGTTTTCCAAGTACAGGTCTTGTATTTCCTTGGTTAAATTTATTCCTAGGTACTTTATTTTTTGGTTGTTATAGTAAATGGGATTTGTTTTTTTAGATTCTTTCTCTGATGTTTCATTGTTGGTATAGAAAAATGCCTTTGATTTCTGAATATTGACTTTGTATCCAGCTATTTTGCCAAATTCAGTTATTAGGTTGAATAGTTTTTTAGTGGAGTCTATAGGGTTTTCTATGTACACTATTATGTCATCTGCAAATAATGATAGTTTTACTTCCTCCTTTCCAATTTGGATACCTTGGATTCCTTTTTCTTGTCTGATTGCTGTGGCTTGAACTTCCAGGACTGCTTTGAATAGAAGTGGAAAGAGTGGACACCCTTGCCTTGTTCTTGATCTTAAGGGGAAGGCTTTTAGTTTTGCCCATTGAGTATGATGTTAGCTTCAGGTTTCTCATATATGTCCTTTATTATGTTGAGGTATGCTCCCTCTAGTCCCATCTTGCTGAACATTTTTATCATAAAAGGGAGCTGTACTTTATCAAATGCCTTTTCTGCACCTATTGATATGATGATATGGTTTTTGTCTTTCAGTTTATTTACGTCATGTATTATATTTATTGATTTGCAAATATTGTACCATCTTTTGCATCCCTGGGATGAATCCCACTTGGTCATGGTGTATGATATTTTAAATATATTGTGGGATCTGGTTTGCCAATATTTTGTTGAGAACCTTAGCATCTATGTTCATCAGAGGTATTGGCCTGTAGTTTTCTTTCTTTGTTGTGTCTTGACCTGGTTTGGGGATTAGAATAAAACTGGCCTCATAGAAAAAGTTTGGGAGCCTTCCCTTTTCTTGGAATAGGTTGAAGAGGATAGGGGTTAGTTCTTCCTTAAATGTTTGGTAAAAATTCCCCTGCATAGCCATTTGGTCTGGGGCTCTTGTGTGCCCCAGTTATTCTCTAGTTATTATTGATCTATTCAGATGTTCTGCTTATTTTTTATTGAGTTTTAATAGACTATATCCAGAAATTCATCCATTTCACCCAGGTTGTCAACTTCTTGTCATGTAGTTGTATGAAGTAATTTCTTACAATCCTTTGCATTTCTTTGGTATCAGTTGTGATTTCTCCTCTGTCATTTATGATTTTGTTCCTTTGGGTTCTTTCTTTTCTTCTCTTGATGAGTGTAGTTAATGGCTTGTCAATTTTGTTTATCTTTTCAAAGAACCAGCTCCTGGATTTATTGATCCATTGAATTGTGCTTTTAGTTTTTATGTCATTTAATTCTGCTCTAATCTTGATAATTTCTTTCCTTCTACTGGCTCTGAGCTTTGTTCGTTGCTGGTATTCTAGTTCTTGAAGCTTTATGGTTTGGTGGTTTAGATGAGTTTCTTCTAGCCTTTTTAGGTGGGCCTGTATTGCTATGAATTTCCCTCTGAGGACTGCCTTTGCTGTGTCCCATAGGTTTTGGGCTGTTGTGAATTCATTTTCATTTGTTTCCAGAATCTTTTTGATTTCTTCTTTGATTTCATTATTAACCCATTCCTTAAAGCATGTTATTCAGTCGCCATGAGTTAGAGTGTTTTTGGTTTTTTCCCTTGAGGTTGGTTTCTAGTTTCGATCCATTGTGATCTGAGAAGATTCTTGGTATGATTTCAATTTTCTTGAATTTGTGGAGGCTTGTCTTCTGTCCTACCATTTGGTATATTTTGGAGAATGTTCCATGTGCATTAAAGAATGTGTATTTCACTTCTTTGGTGTGAAAAGTTCTGTATATGTCAGTTAGGTGCATTTCATGTAGAGTGCTGTTCAATGCTACAATATTCTTGGTGTTTTTTTGCTTGGTAGATCTGTCCATTGTTGATAATGGAGTATTAAAATCCCCTACTATTAGTGTGTTGCTGTCCACATCCTTCTAAATTCCTCCAACACTTTCCTTATATATTTGAGTGCTCCTATATCAGGTGAATATATGCTTACAAGGGTTATATCTCCTTAATGGATTGTTCCCTTAAGTATTATGAAATGTTCTTCTTGTCTCTTTTTATGGCCTTCCTTGTGAAGTTTGTTTTGTCTGATGTAAGTATTGCTGCCCCAGCCCTTTTTTCATATCCATTTGCTTGAAATATATTTTTCTATTTCTTTACTCTCAGTCTGTGCCCATCTTTTGTTCTGAGGGGAGTCTCTTGTAGATAGTATATAGGTGGGTCATGTTTTTATTTATTTTTATCCATTTATCTACCTTATGTCTTTTGATTGGTGCATTTAGTGCATTTACATTTGGAGTTATTATTGATAATTATTCATTGACATTTTTTCCCCTTTGTACCTGTGTTCCTCTCTGTCTCTCTCTGTTTCTTCCTCTTTTTAAAGCAGGCCCTTTTAGCATCTCTTGCAAAGCTGGTTCGGGGTAGGGGTAGGTGTATCCTTTTAGCCTTTTTTTTTTTGGTCTGGGAAGCTCCTTATTTCACCTTCCATTTTTGAATGAGAGCCTTGCTGGATAGAGTATTCTTGGTTGCAGGCCTTTGATTTTCATTATTTGGAGTATTTTTTGCCATTCCCTTCTGGCTTCTAGTGTTTCTGTTGAAAAATCATTTGATAACCTTATCTGAGCCCCCTTTATATGTCTTAGCTGTTTCCCTCTTGATGCTTTTCCGATTCTCTCCTTGCCTTTGAAATTTGCCATTTTCATTATGATGTGTCTTGGAGTGGGCCTGTTTGGGTTTATCTTCATTGGGGCCCTCTGTGCTTCCTGATCTTGAGTGATATTTTCACTTATCAATTTAGAGAAGTTTTCTTACTTTTTTAAACAGGTTTTCTATCCATTGCTTCTCTTCTCCTTCTGGTATCCCTATGATACAGATATTGTTGCATTTCATATTTTCTTGTATCTCTCTTAAAACCTCTTCATGATTTTTCAGTCTTTTTTCATTTTGTTGCACTGTTTGGTTATATTTTTCCACGTTGTCCTCCAATTCACTGATCTGGTCCTCTGCTTCCTCTAACCTGCTTTGAATTCCTTCTGTTGTGTTCTTCAGTTCAGAAATTGTATTCCTCATTTCCTCCTTGTTCTTATTGATGGTTTCTATGTACTTTTTAATACTGGTATAATTTTCAGTAAGTTTCTTGTAGTTTCCCTGGAGTTCATTCTAGTTTTCTTTGAGCTTATTTAGTTCATTGAGCTTTCTTATAACCATTTCTCTGAATCCTACATCCAATGTTTTGCTGGTTTCTATTTCATTTTTCAGTCTTTCTGATGATTCCTCCTTTCCTTTTGGTGATGGACTATTTCTTTTTATCCCCCTTTTGGGGGTCTTTTGTTGCTTATTTTTGTTTCTTTTATTAATCCGCTATGATTCCCTGCCTCAGTGGAGTGTCCTTCTATGATAGGAGATTTGTGGAGTTTATAGAGGTGCAGTCTCCTAGATTGCCTCAACTTGTTGCTCTTTCAGTGCCCTTTATGTCATTAACTTGGGCTGTCTGGTTATATTTTGGATTTGGTTTATGTGTTACTCCTTGATGAGTTCTTCACTCCAGCTGGCTGATTGAAAGACACTCCTCCCACCACATCTCATATACTGTTATTAAGCTGCTCCTAAAAGAGAACCACCGTTCCAGGCAAAATCACCACACCTTTAAAGATATCTTACACCCTTAATCACACTTTCAACTGCATATAAGGCTAGCTAAATACCCATAACCCTCAAAGGTAATCTCCACCCTTAATCACAGCCTCAGCTGCAAATGAGCCAGTCTTAATAAGGATGTAGATATGATAAGACTATTATAAGAGGGGAAAAATGATTGGGTTGACTAAAGTATAGATAATTTTGAAAGGTGCAAATGGGCAGCGAAGATATTGGTGAGAAGTTGTCAAGGGATGCAAGAGAGAAAGCGAACTTTCTCTCTTATATAGAAAGGGTGGGGGGGGCATCAGAATGCATCAAGTGTGAGTAAGCATTGTTAAGCCTAATCAGAAGTTATACATGTATATTTATATTTGCATATATACTCTATATCTATATATAGATACTGCATGAGAGAACAAACATATATAAGCAGAAAAACTACTGTGAAGATGTTGACTTAGAAAAAGTAGTGAAAAAGAAAATAATAACATTAAAAATTTAAAAATTTAAAAAATGTGAATCCAGTTGGTGAATAAGTTTTGCCACAACACTATCAACAATGTATGAGCTATAGTTTCTATAGGTGAAATGCAAATGTAAGGTAAAAAAGAGAAAAAGAAAGATTGAGGGATGTTTGTAAGAAAAGAAGGTGGTTGACAACTTCCCTTAGATTTATAACTAAGTTTTATAGCTAAGTTTGTAAGAATGCTGCACCTACCTCCTGGTTTACCCTCAGTGAGCACTGATTGGTCTAAGTGGGGAGAGGACAAGTGTGTTTTTTGAGCAGGAAAAAAGAATGTTTAGCATCTAATAGCACATACCACACAATAAGGTTTTGAGAAGCTGCAGAGGGGAGGAATACTTAGAGTGAGGATTGGGAATTAGTCTTAGCAGGAGAGAAAGTAGACTTTGAAACAAGAGTAAGAAGACGATCTTGGGTAGTTAGATGAATTGAAAGAACGGAGGAGTAAAAATTTACTTAAAATGCACTAATTGTGAGGGTTAGAAGTGACTTTTGGAAAGGATATGTTAGGGACTAATAATTTATGTAGCTCTTGGTGTAACTCAGATGCTTGAGGTTAACAATGATCCATTTTCTGAGTATGCCTCTTTTCCTTGATCAAGTCCCTTGCAGTGTACAAGCTGAGGAGCCTTGGAGTGGGAGAGCCTATGGTTTTGGAGTCTTGTTACATTCAGGGCTGATTCTGAGTGCCACGTCCTAGGCAGGCTGAGCCTAAAGTAGCCTATCTGGGCTTCCACACTGCTAGTGTTTCAGGGCACTCCCTTTTCACACTAGTTCTGTGGGTGCACTGCAGCTTGCTGTTTGTGCAGGTGATAGCTACCCCTCCCTCACCTGCTCCTTGAGGAGATTTTAGCCTGCAATGTGGCGGCAGTGGTGGAGGTGGCAGCATGCCACTGATTGTGCCAGCATCAAGTTCCCCTCTCATGCAGTTTCCATGCTGCAGTTTCCCTGAGGGCCCATGCAATGCTGTGTGGGATTGGACCTCCCTTTCCACTGGGGCTCCAATCTGCCCTCTCTCTGGATGGCATGACCGTGCAATTTTCTACTTTCTTGCTGCTTAGGCTGGTGCACTCCCATGCTCCTGATCACAGCAGATCTCTCCTCCTCCACCTCTGGCTCTGGTAGCTGTGCTTCCTCTCTCCCAGTCTCTGGAGTAAGGTTCTCACACAGTCCCTCCTCTGCAGGAGTTCAACTCCTCAATTCTCCCGAGTTTTTGCTCATTGTGCACACTTTACTGCTCAAATTTCTAGTCCCCAAGGAGCCTGAAGCTATCTTCAGTCAGAAACACCTCTCTGGGCAGAGCTGCAACTGCCCAGAGCTGACGTTGGCCTGCTGGCCCTGCCAGCTCTGAAGCTGTCTCACCACCTCTCCTATAGATCTCTGCAGCCTCTGGGCTGTACACCTTTGGATCCAGACACTTACCACTCCATTTCTCGGGGACTTGCAGCAGTTTCATGCTTCCCACCCTATCCTCTAGCTGCTCCAGCACTTGAGAGTGCCATCAGTGCTGCCCACTACTCTGCTGCCACCTTCCGTCCCTATAGTACATTTTCATAGTAGAATGCTATGCAGCAGAAAAGAAGAAGGAATTCTTACTTTTTGCAACAGCATGGATGGAACTGGAGACTATTATGCTAAGTGAAATAAGCCAGTAAATGAAAGGCAAACACCATATGACCTCACTTATAGCTGTAATCTAATGAACAAAGTAAACTAATGAGAAAAATAGAACCAGAGACATGAAAACATGGAACAAGGCTTCTGGCTAAGAGGGAGCTGTAGATAGACATGCTGTGTAGCTATGTCTCCCTCCACAACTAGGAAGGAATACAACTACATCAAAACTAAAAAATACACCAGGGGAGGTACTTTAAAACACACACACACACACACACACACACACACACACACACATACACACACAGAAGTACCAGAAAATTGAATTGCATGGAAACACCATAAAAGATATAAAGAAGAAATAACCATATGAAAGGTAGGAGGGGCAGAGCCAGGGTACCGAGGATGCAGTGTGGTGGAGGAGGCATGGCAGCAAGGCAGTGGCTGTGGCAGAAAGTGCAGTCACAAATTATAAAAGTAGGGAGGGAAACTGGGGAGCAATCCCAGCCCCAGACCAGACTGTGCAGCTCACAGTTCTAGCACCAGGGTAAATAAAGCCTCATTGCTTCTGACTATGAAAACCAGTAGGGATTTGGGTGGAGGAAGAAACTGCCAGTCTCTCAGCAAAGTCCATTTATTTAGAGGCCCCCATGGTCCTAGAATGTCCACAACCCACCCACTTTTGGGACCACAACAAGCACAACAGCTAGAAAGACCAGTTGCATATGGTTAGTGGGAGAAGTGCTTGGAAAAGGGGCAATTACTGAGCAAGTGGCATTGTTCCCTCTCAGACTCCTGCTCCACATACAGTGCCACAATGTAGTGAAATGGATCACTTTTTTTTTTTTTTCTTTCTTGCTGACATTTAATCCACCTAGCATTAAGCAGAAATCCTCTGTGTTGCTCTAGTTCAAGAACCCGAGGCTCAGGTATGAGCCAGGGCAGCCCCTGTGAGAAGAGGTTCCCTCTTTAGCCAGGAAGATGCAAGAGATAGTGTAACTGCAGAAAATGATGCATCATGACACATAGGTACAAGCAAAGTGCTGGTAGCTAGAGAGAAATATAAGAGTCAAAAGGGAGATTGCATATCAAGTTATTTCAAACATTGCAGTCTTTTCATATCCTTTTGCTAGTTTAGAGCTTTGGAGTTCATTTCACCCTGAGTTCCATTTACATCCTCCTTGCTGACCTCGTTTTTGCCCTGCGCTGGGATGGCCTTCCCCAAGGCCAGGCCTCTGGAGTGTTTGCAGCCAGAGTCCTGTATTGTGTCTCCTTACAGCTGGCGTACATCGGATACCTGATGCTCTTCAACTACATCGTGCTAGTGAAGATGGAGCGCTAGCCTTCCACCCAGGAATGGATCGTCATTTCCTACATCTTCACCCTTCCTGCCTTGTTCTAACCAGTTGACAGTGCCTTGCATTTCCTGAGTGGCTTGTGGATGTCCCACTTGTGAATGGAAAACAGTCATAAATTTGCTTTGGTCTCCACGCACCTCTCTGAGCACCTGGCCTGCTCCTGCCGAGGACTCGGTTGCTGCAGTGTCAGCTCGCTCTCCGGTGATTTAACGCCCAGATGCAAATTTTGTCCCCACGATAAGCAGAAAAGGAAAAGCCTTGAGCAGGGAGATTGGAGTCTTTCCAGGGACTAGACTGGAAGGAGACAGGGAGTAGTCTGTACTCCACAGACTGTTCTGGAAGAGCCTGCCAAGCTGGCGGGCTGCCAGGAACCTCAGGGCCTGGAGATCCGCTTCTCCCGAGGTAGCATGGAACAGCAGCACTGGCTCAGGGGCCGGGGTCAGCGGGGAGTCAGCGGAACGGTCCCTGCTTCTGGGGAGGCGGCCAGGAGCGAGGACTGGCCTTTTCCTCTTCAGCCTGGTGAGGAAGCACCGCACCCACCCCATGGCCCTGATGCCATTCAAGGACGCCCGGCTACCAAGGGACCGGAGACCCCACAGGTCCCACCCGCGTGCCTCCTCATATGCACGAAGGCCCGCTAAATGTCAGACGCAAGATCCTGGAAACATGGAAGTTTGTAGGCTTCTGAGGAGGGATCCTGTGGTAAGAGGCTCCACCTCTTACAATGTAACAGGTACAATAGCCCTATGTAAGATACAGAGGCAAACACAGAAAGCTGTCAAGTTGAGGAGACAGAAAAGTATGGCCCAAAAGAAGAAGCAGATCAAGGTTCCAGTGGGAGACTAATCGACAAGGAGATAGCCAACCTAACAGACACAGAGTTCAAAACACTGGTAATAATAATGTTCACAGACTTGACCAACATGCTTGAGTATGGCAATTGCATAAGGGAAAAAGTGAAGACTATGCTAAGTGAAAAGAATGGAACCAATGATGGAGGGAGAAAATTAGGGTTCAAATCAATGATTTGGAGCATAAGGAAGAAATAAACAGTCACCTAGTATAGAATGAAAAAAACAAGAATTGAAAAAAAAATGAGAAGAGGCTTAGGAACCTCTGGGATGACTTTGTGCCAACATCTGAATCATAGAGGTAGCAGATGGAGAAGAGGAAGGGCAAGAAATTGAACTTATGTGAAAAAATAATGAAAGGAAACTTCCCAAATTTGGTGAACAAAGTAGACATGCAGGTCCAGGAAACACAGAGATTCCCAAATAAGCTAGACCCAAAGAGGGCCAAACCAAGGCACATTATAATTAAAATGCCAAAGGTTAAAGATAAAAAGAGAATCTTAAAAGCAGCAAGAGACAAGAGAGTTACCTACAAATGGGGTGCCTATAAAATTATCAGCTGATTTCTCAAAAGAAACTTTTCAGGCTAGAAGAGAGTGTCAAGAAGTATTCAAAGTAATAAAAAGCAAGGAACTACAACCAAGAATACTCTATTCAGCAAAGCTATCGTTTAGAATGGAAGGGCAGTTAAGTGCTTCTCGGATAAGGTAAAAGGTTCATTATCACTAAGCCCTTAGTATATGAAATGTTAAGGGGACTTATTTAAGAAAAAGAAGATAAAAACTATGAACTTTAAAATGACAACAAATTCACAACTATCAACAGAATTTTTAAAATAAAAACAAAAACAAACTAAGCAAACAACCAGAATAGAAACAGAATCATAGGCATGGGGATCATTTGCAAGGTTATCAGCTGGGAAGGGGTAGGGGGAGAAATGAGGAAATGGTGCAAGGATTAGGAAACATAATTGGCAGGTACAAAATAGACAGAGGGGTGTTAAGAACAGTATAGAAAAATGTGAAGCCAAAGAACTTATATGCATGACTAAATGGGCTGGGATTGCTGGAGGGAAAGGGAGTGCTGGGTGGAGGGAGGCAAAAAGAAAGGAAATTGGGACAACTTATAACAGCATAGTCAATAAAATATACTTTAAAAAACATGGAACAGACTGACAGCTGTAAGAGGGGAGGAGGGTGGAGGAAATGCCAAAAGGAAGGGGAAGGGATTAGTCAAAGAACATGTATGAATGTTCATGTTCATTCATACATTAAAAGGAAAACAGAGTGGGGATGGACATGGACAACAGAGTGGGGATTGACTGAGGGAGTGAGGGGTGGGTTGAGTGGAGGGCCATAAAGGGGAAAAACTGTGGCAACTGTAATAGGATAAATAATAAAAATTAAAAAATAATAATGACTATAACATTTATTAAATGCTCACTCTGTGCCAAGTTCTCAAAAAAATCAATAAATGTATTTTAAAATTAACAGTTACAGAATAGTCGCAGGGATGTAAAATACAGCATAGGGAATATATTCAATAATATTGTAATAAGTATGTATGGGGCCAGGTAGGTACTTGAAATATCAGGGGAACCACTCTGCAAAGTGTATGAATGTCTAAACATGATGCTATACATCTGAAACTAATATAGAGTAATATCGAACATTAACTATAGTTAAAAAATAAAAAAAGTATTCATATTTACCATACCTGAGGGAATATTTGGTTACAAGTTATCTGTTGTTTTCTCCATCCAGCCAGGCAGTTTTATTTATTTTATTTTATTTTTTTAAAGTTGCCCCTTTTCTTTCCACGTCCTTCTATCTACATACTTACAGAAGCAGATATATTCACAAAAATTTACTTCTCCCCTCTGGCCATGGCTGATGGATCTAGCATACAAAGGTCAGAACTACAGATGAGGAAATAATAAAGAAAATTTTGAAATGAGAGCTTCAGAGAGGGAGAGCACCAATTTCTATGTATAAATTCTGCCCAAATTTCTGACTGATCCCTGAACTCTGCACATGTGAGGCATACCCCAAGAAGCTCAAGTGAATCTACAAAAGAGTTCACTAGGATTTCAGTGGTAACCTACTGCAGAAGAGACAGACATTACAGATAGAGTTCAGTCAAGTTAAACACTACTTTAGGAAAGAAATTCAAAACTCTTTAGAAGAACATAACAGAAAGCATTGTGAGAATAATTCACAATGTTTACAATCAAGAGAAAAATAATCTAGAGAGACAGAAATAAATTCATGCATATATGATCAAATAATTCACGAACAAAGAAGCCAAGAATATACAATGGGAAAAGGATTATCTTTTCCTTTTTAAAATACTTTAAAATTTTTATTTATTGATTTTAGACAAAGAGGAAGGTAGAGAGAGGAACATCAGTTTATTTTTCCACTCATTGATGCACTCATTGTTTGATTCTTGTTACACGCCCTGGCCGGGGATTGACCCTGCCAACACTAACCAACTGAGCTACTTGGCCAGGGCTGGGATTGTCTTTTCAATAAATGGTGTTAGGAAAACAGGATTGGCATAAGCAAAAAAATAAAACTGGGTCACTATCCTACACCATACACAAAAATCAATTTAAAATGGACTGAAGATTCAAACATAAGATCTGAAGCTAAAATTCTTATTAGATAACATAAGTGGTAAACATCTCAACATTGGCTTTTGCAATGATTTTTTCTTGGTTTGATACTAAAAGCAAAGACAGCAAAAAGTAAAACTACATCTAACTAAAAAGCTTCTGCTCAGCAAAGGAAATCATTAACAAAATCAAAAGACAATCTATGGAATGGGAGAAAAATATTTCCAAACCACATACCTGATGAGGGGGTTGGCACCAAAAATATACATATAAAACATACAATGCAATAAAACCCAAATAATCCAGCCCTGGCTGGTTGTGGCTCAGTGAACTGAGTACCAGCCTGCAAACTCAAAGGTTGCTGGTTTGATTCCCCAGCCAGGGCACATAACCAGGTTGCAAGCCAGGTCTCAAGTCAGGTCTCCAGCTGGAGACAGGTGAAAGGCAACCATACACTGATGTTTCTCTCCCTTTCTTCCTCCCTTCCTTCCCCTCTCTCTGAAAATAATGAATAAAATCTTAAAAAATAAAAACCAAATAATCCAATATAAAAATGGGCAAAGGAACTGAATAGATGTTTTCTCAAAGAAGACATACAGATGGCCAACAGAAACATAAAAGGGTTTTTAACGTCATTAATTGTCAGGAAAATGAAAATTAAAGGTGAGATATCATCTCACACCTATTAGGTTGTCTATCATGAAGAAAATAAGAGATACCAAATACTGGCAAGGTTGGGGAGAAAGGGGGAAACCTTGTACACAGTTGTTGGAAATATAAACTGATATAGCCACTATGGAAAACAGTCTGGAATTTCCTCATGAAATTAAAAATAGAACTATCATAAAATCCAGGAATCCCACTTCTAAGGATACATACAAAGGAAAGAAAACCATTAGCTCAAAGAGATATCTGTAATACCACATTCATTGCAACATTATTTGCAATAGCTAACATAAGGAAACAATCAGTATCTATCAATAAATGTATTAATGGATCAAGCAAATATAATATACATGTCCATACATATATATGTTAATAAACTCTGTGGGGAAGATTTCTTTCACAATGCATACATATATCAAGCTATGGTGTTGTACCATATATCTTTAAATTTAAATATCTTATAATTTTGGTGTTGTACCATATATCTTTAAATTTAAATATCTTATAATTTTGATTATAATACCTCAAGAGACCTAGAAAGATGGCGATAAAGTAGAGGGCATTGCTGAAGGTGTTCTCAAGTGCCAGAGCAGCTGGAGGACAGGGTAGGGAGCATGAGACATCTGCAGGTGTCTGCAAATTGGAGCAGTGAGCATCTGGATTCAGGGATTCGCAGCCCAGAGGCTACAGAGACCTACAGGAGAGCAGGTGAGATAGTCCAAAACTGGCCAGTGGGGCCTAGGTCAACTCTGGGCAGTGGCATCTCTGCCCAGAGGGGCGGCTCTAACTGAAGAAAACTTCAGGCTCCATGGTGACTAGAAATATGAGTAGTGAAGTGCGGACAGTGTGTTCAAACTCCGGAGGGAATGAGGAATTGAACTGCAAGAGGGGGACTATGTGAGAGCTGCACTCCAGAGGCTGAGAGAGAGGAAGCTTCTCCTGAGGCCAGGGGCAGAGGAGGGGAGACCTGCGGGGAGCAGGAGCGAGGGAGCAGGGAAGTGCACCAGCCAGGGCCTGGTGGCAACAGGGCCAAAATTATGCTGCTGTGCCACTGGAGCTTGAAGCCCCAATGAGAAGGGGGGCCCAACCCAGTGCACCCACACCATCACATAGGCTCCCACTGAAACTCGAAAATGCATGCCAAGAACTTGCTGCTGGTGCAACTGGCGTGCTCATCACAGGTGACAAAAACCTCCTAGAAGAGCTAGAGGGGGAGGGGTAGCCTTCACCAGCAGACTGTGCTGCATACCCCCTGGGGAGCCAGGATTGCATTGCAGCTGAAAACCTCCTCAAAAAGATGGACTGTGTGGAGGGCTAGCCATTGCCGATAAATGATCTGCAGGGCCCCCAGAGAGCCAGGCGCTCTTTCCAAGAGTTGGAAGAAGAGGGCTAGCCATCACAGGAGCAAATGCAGTTGTAGCCACTCACCCATTGGAGCTAGGTGCCCATCACAGGCAGAAATCTCCTCTAGGAACTAGAAGGGGAGGAGTAGCCATCAACACCACATAAGCAGGTCTTCACACAGAACTAGTGAGAGAAGGGAGGGCCCAAAACACCAGCAGCATAGAAACCCAGCTAGGCTACTGGAGTCTCAGCCTACCTGGGGACTGGCACTCAGAATCAGCCCTGAATGTGACAGCCATAGGCCCTGCCACTCCAAGACCACACAGCTTGACTGTATACTGCAGGGACTTGACCAAGAAAAAGAGGCAAACTGAGGAAATGGATCGATGCTAATCTCAAGCACCTGACTTACACTGAGAGCTACATGAACTATTAACCCCTAACATATCCTTTTCAAACGTTACTTCCAACCCTCACAATTAGTATATTTTAAGTAAATACTGTTTATATCAGTGTATCCCAATTCCCATATTTTTACTCCTCCCTTATCTCAATCCACCTAACTGTCCAAGACCCTCCTCCTATTCTTGTTTTAAAGTCTACTCATTCTAATGCTACTACTACTCATTCCCAGTCCTCAATCTAAGGATTCCTCTACTCACCACCCGTTTAAACCCTTTCTTTTCTTTCTTTCTTTATTTTTTTGTGAGTGAGATACTGGGGAGTACACAATTCTTTTCTGCTAAAAGCACAGGGGTCCTGGATCCACCTAGACAAATCAGTGCTTATTGAGGGTGAACAGGGAGGTAGATGTGGCAACTATATATCTGGGCTTATACTGTTCACTCCCATTTGAGGCATTCTGATTTTCCCCTTCCCCATTTCTATATAAAAGATTTGTTGACTTTCTGTCTCATATCCCCACTATATTTGCTACTCCTTTGCACCCTTCAAAATTATCTATACTTTAGTCAACTTAATCATCTTTCCCCTCAAATAACAGTCTTGTATCTACATCCCTATTAAGACTGGCTCAGTTGCAGCTGAGAGTGTGATTAAAAGTGAGGGTTACCTTGGAAGATATGGGTATAAAGCTAGGTTCATATGTAGTCAAAAGGGGGATTAAAGGAGAAAGATGTCTCTGAAGGAGTAGTTATTTTGCCTGGACTGATGGTTCTGTTTTAGAAGGAGCTCAAAAACAGTGTATGAGATGGGATATAAAGAGTGTCTCTCATTCAGCCAACTAGAGGGAAAGGAACAACACAGCCATCCAAAATACAACCAGACAGCCCAAGTTAACCACATAAAGGACACCCAAAGAGCAACAAGTTGAGGAAATCTAGGAGACTGCAACACTGAACTCCACAAATCTCCTAACATAGAAGAGTGCTCCATGAAGGCAAGGAATCAGAGCACACTAACCCAAGACAAAAACAGGCAACAATAGACACCAAAGGGGGGGGGGGCACGGGGATCAGTCCATTACTAAAAGGAAAGGAGGAATCCCCAGAAAGATCACTAAATGAAACTGAGGCAAGCAAACTATCAGGTATGGAATTCAAAATAATGATGATAGAGAAGCTCAATGAGCTCAGCCAGCTGAAAGAAAACTACAAACAACTCTCGGGGAACTACCAAGAACTCCAGGGAAGCTATAAGGAACTTACTGAGAACTATACCAGCATTGAAAAGGACATAAAAACTATGAGTAAGAGCCAGGAGGAAATGAAGAATACAATTTCTGAATTGAAGGATACAGTAGAAGGAATCAAGAGCAGACTAGAGGAAGCAGATGATCAGATCAGCAAGCTGGAGAATGACATAGAACAACATAGAAAAATATTCCAAGACAGCACAATAGAATGAGAAAAGGCTGAACAAGAATGAAGAGGTTTTAAGAAAGCTGCAGGACAACATGAAATGCAATAATATCAATATTATAGGGATACCAGAAGGAGAAGAGAAACAAGAAATGGAAAACCTGTACAAAAAGTAATGGTAGAAAATTTCCCACACATGATTAGTGAAAACATTACTCAAGTTCAGGAACCACAGAGGGTCCCAATGAAGATGAATCCAAACAGACTCACCCCAAGACACATCATAATTAAAATGACGACTTTGAAAGATAAAAAGAGAATCCTAAAAGCATAAAGATAAAAAGAGCAAATAACATATAAGCAGGCTCCAATAAGGTTATCAAATGATTATTCAATAGAAACAATGTAATGGCAAAAAATATTCCAAGTAATGGGAAACAAAGGCCTGCAACCAAGAATACTCTACCCAGCAAGGCTCTCATTCAAAATGAAAGAAGAAATAAGAAGTCTCACAGACAAAAGAAGACTAAAAGAATACATCTCTGCCAAACCAGTATTGCAAGAAATACCTAATGGTCTGCTTTACTAAAATGAAGAAACAGAGAGAGATAGAGAGGAACACAGGTTAAAAAAAGGGAGGGAAATGACACTAAGTAAGTATTAATGAATAATAACCATAAATGTAAATGGATTAAATGCACCAATCAAAAGACACAAGGAAGCTGAATGGATAAGAAAACATGACTTACATATATGCTGTCTTCAAGAGACCCACCTCAAAACAAGACATCGACACAGATTGAAAGTGAAGGGATGGAAAAATATATATCAAGCAAATGGACATGAAAAAAAGGATGGAGTAGCAATACTTATTTCAGACAAAATAAATTTTAGGATGAAGGCCATCAAAAGAGACATAGAAAAACACTTCATCATACTTAAGGGAACAATCCATCAAGAAGAAATAACTCTTATAAACATATAGGCACCCAATATAGGAGCTCCAAAATATTTAAGAAAAATCTTGGAGGACTTCAAAAAGGATAGAGACAGTAACACACCAATAGTAAGGGATTTTAATACCCCACTATCAATAATGGACAGATCTTTGAATCAAAAAATCACCAAGGATGTTGTAGCATTGAAAAACACTCTGAAGAAATGGACCTAACTAATATATACAAAACATTTCACCCAAAAGAAGCAAAATATGCATTATTTTCAAATCCACATAGAACATTCTCAAAGATAGACCACATGGTAGGTCACAAGACAAGCCTCCACAAATACAGAAAAATTTAAATCATACCATGCATCTTCTCAGATCACAATAGGTGAAACTAGAATCCAACATCAAGGGAAAAAAACAAAAACACTCTAACTCATGGAGACTGAATAACATGCTTTTAAGTAATGAATGGGTTAACAATAAGATCAAAGATGAAATCAAAACATTTCTTAAAAAAAATGACAATGAATACACAACAGCCCAAAACCTATGGGACACAGCAAAGGCAGTTCTCAGAGGGAATTTCATAGCAATACAAGCCTACCTAAAAAGGTCAGAAGTTTACAAAAACAACCAAACCATAAAGCTGCAAGAACTAGAGGAGCAACAACAAACAAAGCCCAGAGCAAGTACAAAGAAGGAAATCATCCAGATCAGAGCAGAATTAAATAACTTAGTGACTAAAACTACAATTCAAAGAATCAACAAGTCCAGGAGCTGGTTCTTTGAAAAAATAAACAAAATTGACAAGCCTTTATCCAGATTCATCAAGAAAAAGAGAAAGAGGACCCAAATAAACAGAATCAGAAATGACAGAGGAGAAATCACAACTGATACTTCAGAAATACAAACGATTGAAGAAATTACTAAAAACAACTGTATGACAAGAAATATGACAACCTGGGTGAAATGGATGCATTTTTGGAAATGTATAATCTACTGAAAATGAATCCAGAAGAAGCAGAAATCCTAAATAGGCCAATAACAACTAGTGAAATTGAAGAAGTAATCAAAAATCTCCCAAAGCACAAGAGCCCTGGACCAGATGGCTACACAGGTGAATTCTACCAAACATTTAGAGAAGAACTAACTCCTATCCTTCTCAAACTATTACAAAAAATCCAACAAGAGGGAAGACTCCCAAACACTTTCTATGAGGCAAATATTATTCTAATCCCAAAACCAGGGCAAGGCACAACTAAGAAGAAAACAATAGGCCAATGTCTCTGATGAACATAGTTGCTACGATTCTCAACAAAATATTGGCCAACTGGATCCAGCAATACATTCAAAACATCATACACTATGATCATGTGGGTTTTATCCCAGGGATGTAAGGATGGTACAATATTTGCAAGTCAATAAATGATATACACCACATCAACAAATTGAAAGACAAAAACCATATGATCATATCAATAGATGCTGAAAAAGCATTTGATAAAATACAGCAATCATTTATGATAAAAAATACTCGACAAAATGGGAATACAGGGAGCATACCTCAACATCATAAAGGCCATATATGAAAAACCTGAAGCCAGCATCATCTTCAATGGGTAAAAACTAAACACTTTCCCCCTAAGATCAGGAACAAGACAAGGCTGTCCACTTTCTCCACTTCTGTTTAACATCGTTTTGGAAGTTCTAGCCATAGCTATCAGAGAAGAAAAAGGAATCAAAGGTATCCAAATTGGAAAGGAGGAAGTCAAACTATCATTATTCGCAGATGATAATGTAGTGTACATAAAAAACCCAATAGGCTCCACCAAAAAATTACTCAACCTAATGAGCAAATTTAGCAAAATAGCTGGATATACAATCAATGTACAGAAATCAAAGCATTTTTGTATACCAATAATGAAGCATCAGAGATAGAAGCTAGAAAACACATCCCATTTACCATAGCAACAAGAAAAATAAAGTACCTATGAATAAACTTAACCAAGGAGGTAAAAGACCTGTATACAGAAAACTACAGAACATTGAAGAAAGAGATTAAGGAAGATCCAAATGAATGGAAGCATATATGATGTTCATGAATGGGAAGAATTAACATAATTAAATAGTCCATACTACCCAAAACAATCTATAGATTCAATGCAATCCCAATTAGAATACCAATGACAGACTTCACAGATATAGAAAAAATACTTCAAAAATGTATATGGAGCCAAAAACACCCACAGTAGCCACAGCAATCTTGAGAAAGAAGAACAGGGTAAAAGGAATCACAATACCAGACATCAAATTATACTAAAGCCTACTGTCATCAAAACAGTCTGGTACTAGCAGAAGAGTAGATATACAGGTCAATGGAACAGAATAGACAGCCCAGAACTCAACCCAGGACTCTGGTCAATTAATATTTGACAAAGAGGGTAGGAACATAAAATGGAGTAAAAACAGTCTCTTCAACAAGTGGTGTTGGGAGAACTGGACAGCAACATGCAATAAAATAAAACCAGATCATCAACTTATACCATATACCAGAATAAACTCGAGACGGATAAAGGACTTAAACATAAGTAATGCCACCATTAAGGTCTGGGAGAAAAATATAGGCATCAAAATTTTAGATAATCTACACAGAAATATATTTACTGATACTTCACCAAGGGCAAAGGAAATAAAAAAACAAATAAACAAATGGGACTATATCAAATTGAAAAGTTTCTGTTCAGCTAAAGAAGACACCAGCAAAATTCAAAGGGAACCAACTGTATGAGAAAACATAATTGCCAATGATACCTCAGACAGGGGTTTGATCTCCAAAATATATAAAGAACTAATGCGACTCAACACCAGGGAGACAGACAGCCCAATTAAAACATGAGCAAAGGACCTGAATAGACAACTCACTGAGCGAGACATACAAAGGGCCCAAAAACATATGATAGAGAGCATCACTAGCCATCAAAGAGATGCAAATTAAAAGCACAGTAAGATACCACCTCACACCTGTCAGAAGGGCCATCATCAACAAACAAGTGTTGGCGAGGATGGATGTGGGGAAAAGGGAACCCTTGTGCACTACTGGTGGGAATACAGGCTGGTACAGCCACTATGGAAAATAGTATAGAGTTTCCTTAAAAATACTAAAAATGGAACTGTCTTTTGATCCAGCAATTTCTCTACTAGGGCTATACCCGAAGAACCCTGAAACACCAATTCAGAAGAATCTATGTACCCCTATGTTCATAGCAGCGCTATTTGTAACAGCCAAGTGTTGGAAACAGCCTAAGTGCCCATCAGTGGATGATTGGATCTAAACACTTTGCTACATTTACACAATGGAATAGTACACAGCAGAAGAAAGGAGGAACTCCTAACCTTTGCAACAACATGGATGGAACTGGAAAGTATTATGCTTAGTGAATAAGTCAGTCAGTGAAAGACAAATACCATATGATCTCACCCATTACAGGACAATAATGAACAAAACAAACAAATAAACAAAACAAAACCAGATACATGAATACAATGAATAGATCTCCAGTTGTCAGATGGGAGGGGGCAGAGGAGAGGGGAGAGGAGGAGGCAAAGAAGGGGAGCAGTTTAATCAAGGACCTAGTATGGAAGAACCATGGATATGAACAACAATTGGGATTGACTTTGTGGGGAGTGGGTGGGTGGGGAAGGGAACAGAGGGAAGGAAAAAGGGGATGGATGTAATAAAACAACAATAACATTAAATTATGAAAAAAAAGAAATTTATTTCAAAATATAATAATTTTGTGGTGCATGGTTTATTTTACTAAAATTTTCCCAATTGTTTGCTCACACTCTGTATACTTGAAAGGAAACTACACTTTTTTGAAAGGGAGTGATTAAAAGGATAATATAATTTAGGTGAAGGAGGCAGAAATAAAAGAAATTAGCTTCCTTCAGAAGAAACTCGAAGAAACCCCATGAGAGGCATAGGCGTATTGCAGGAGATCCTCAACTTTCACAATAAGCACAAACTGAAACTTCCTGAACACCTCCATTCTGGAATATAACCCAACTTATCATGCACCAGAGTGACCAGCATTTAAAATTCCTTCAGACACTTAAGGAGCATTTCCAGACTTGCAGTAAGTAGGATAGTGCTGAGATAGGTAGGGCTGAGGATATGGAGGAAAAAATTAATAGCTCATGAGCAATTCATTCTCTGTCAAAGGTGTTCCACTGCTTCCCAAGTCACCTGTGAAACATTTATTTAGAATTTTTAATGCATCAGACATGTAATACCTTGGATAAAAGCAATTAGATGAATTAATTTTCAGTAGCACCCAGTATGAATTAATATGAAATATTGCTATTACACTGGATTTGTGTCCAAATTAAATACTGAGATTACATCAGTGGGTAGAAGTTATCCTTTGCTACAATTTCTGCTTATCCTTCAGGTTTCAAGATAAATACAACTTTCATTATTTTCCTTCACAATCTTTATTTAAGTTTGTAATTATAGTGTTGCTGGCCTGCCTTTTTCATTATCTGTTTACTTGGTCATTGTTTGTCTCCTCTGCACCAGGAACCAGGAAATTTACCAGTCTTATCTATTATGGTATTGTCATAATGGTGTCTGAATCTTACAATAGTGCCTGGTAAACGAGAAGCTTAAATATATGGCTGAATGAACAAGGAAAGAAGGAAGCAGAATTAAATGTAGATGGAGAGTGGTTGGTAAGCCTCAGTTACTAGGTAATTGACTCATGTCCAAATACAGTTTTGTAGCCTGTAGTATATAATTCTTCTATGTGGCTTAGAAAATTTATATGCAATTGTATTCATATGTTTACTGCAATCTTTTGATTTTTGAAACTGGAAAGATCAAGAATATAAATTCTGAGAATTCTGTATGCAGCAAGCCAAACTCTAGTGTATATAATAATTTCAGGGGAAGATTTTAAAATGTCCATTCCCAGTTCTGGCAATGGTGCACTCAACTAAAATGCATGCCAGCAATCCACTCTTGCCTCTGGAAAGACCAAATGAACCTAGGCCATATATTTCTCTTTTTGTGTGTTAGTCTGTATGAGCAGTATGAGAGGACTAGATTAAGTAAAGTTTATTTTCCTTTCCTGTTATGGCATTATATATTTCTGTGGGTTCATACATATTTGAACACTATGTTAGGCCTTCTATGGAGCACAAAGAAATATAACTTAACAGTTTTCCTTAAACAGGAAGAAAATAATTTAAATACAAAAGCTAAATAATAAAATCAAGCTAGAATTTATGATTACCACATTTCTTGCATACTAAAATGCAAATATTTCCTTTCACATTTAATGTTTTTAGAAATTGAGATGTGTATCACAACTGATGTTAAAAGAAGCTGTCAAGGAAGATGAATAGCCTGCGACATCATTACCCTTCCTTGTGGATTGAGCAAACCATTTCTAGAAGGTACACTTCAGTTAGGATGATCATTTGACTCTCACTTGAAACTTGGACATTTGCCAGTTGCCTAAAATGTCTTCTAAAATGATAATACTGTGTTGCAATACTGAAACAAATATTTCTTGGTTAAGGAGAAGACTGCTGTCATCATAGTAAACAACACAAATAATGGCAGTAGAGTCTGCTAAATCTGCCAGGATAACACAGAGGAGTTCAAAATGAGGACAGGTTGACATGTTTGATTTATTGCTCTTGAAAGGTGATTATGCAGAAAACCTATCCATCAAAAACATCTCCCACTTATAAGAGAAGCTAAATATGAAGTTAAATTTAAGAAGAGAACAAAATTATATGCTCAGTCAAGTAAAAAATGCAGGAGAAACTCCTGTATGCTTCATTATGCCTCTAGATTATTCTTTGAAGCAGGTCAGTGGTTGCCTGGGGAGAACCATTAATGGGGAGAGAGCACAGGGATGACTAAGGGGCACAGGGTATTTTGGAGGGTGATAGATATGTGTATTATCCTGATTTTTTTTTTTTTTTAATTTTATTGTTGTTGTATTACATCCATCCCCTTTTCTGATTTTTTTTTTAAAGAAGATACTGAAATTCTCCCTTCAGTTTTTTGTTTTTTTTTTTTTTTTTTTTTTAAGATTTTATTTCATTATTTTTTAGAAAGAGGGGAAGGGAGAGAGGCAGAGAGGGAGAGAGACACATCAATGTATGGCTGCCTTTCACCTGCCTCCAGCCACAGACCTAACTGGAGACCTGGCTTGCAACCTGGTTATGTGCCCTGGCTGGGGAATCGAACCTGCAACCTTTGGGTTCGCAGGCCGGCACCTTATCCACTGTGCTACCAGCCAGGGCCTATTATCCTGATTTTGGTGATAGTATCATGGGTATGTACATATTTCAAAACTCATCAAATTATTCACCTTAAATATGTACATTTAATGTACTTCAATGATACCACCCAACACTGAAAAGAAGCTTCTTCTGTCACTAACAAAGATGAAATTCCATGCCAAAGTGATTCAGGAGAATCCAGAGATTTATCTGAGATCACCATGACTTTCATCACCAACATCAACATGTTGATGATTAAGTGTTCACTCTACAGAATGGGCATTGTACCATATAATTTACTTGTATTATCTAGTTTAATACTCCAACCATAGAATATTTATCTTACTATCATTCCCATTTTACAGATGTGGGGAAACAAAGTCATAAAGAAGTTAAAACCTACCCTGGATTATAAAACTAATAAGAAGATGCAAGGTATGACCCAGTCAAAGCCAAATCCTTGAACCACTACTCTAGGGGGCCCTTAGCACCAGAAATAGGAGACTTCCAAGCTGCTATTCAAAAGGATTTTTCAGATTCATACTTAAGGATAGAATAAGCAACAATGATATTTCTTGAAAACTTCTACATCTTGCAAGGCCTACATGAACATATCAGAACTATGGCATATTGGAGAGTAACCACCAACTGAAGGTCTGTCTTAACAATAGTACACAGGGTCTTGGGTAGATCCATGGTATGAGCAGCATGCAGTTAGGGTTTCCACATGTGGCAAACAAAGGGAAGAACTGCCTAAATTTTGGTTTGATTATTCCATCACTTTTTTAGAGAAAGGGGTGATGAATAAAAAATCTTTTATAGAAACATTAAAATTACCAAATATTTTGTTCTGTGTTAGGTATATATTTTTGGTATTTGCAGTTTTATTTTTACTGTGGTAAAATATACATAACATAAAATTTAGCATTTAATTATTTTTAACTATACAATTTAGTGCATTAAATATATTTGTTACCTAAGTTTTAAGGTTTGTATTTAATTCTAGGGAGACAGGTTAAGGGAGTGGATACTGGAATCACACAAGTTGGCATTTGATTTCCACTACTAGTGTATGATCTTGGACAATTTAATAACCTATCTTTCAGTTTCCTTATCTGTAAAATGGTGATGATAAAGACCTACCAGACAGTACTGCTGCAAAGAGTAAGTGATATAATGTATGTAAATTGCTCAGCATAATTCCTGCCATAGAATAAAACCTTTCACTTGTTATAGAAAATATAGTTATAATTTTATCTAGCATTTCTGTGAGTCAAAGTTCCCTAATCTGGGACATGTGAACCTTAGGGTGTCATGGATTGGGCTTCAGGACAGCTGTGATTCTCTAAATGATGTGCAGATTCATTTGTCTTCTCCATGTGAGTGGGTACAGGTACATGGCTTTCATCTGATTCTCAAAGTTAGAAGTGCAAGGTATATAATCAGATCAACCTTGCTTCACCTGCTACTCAGAGGCCTTTGATCATTGGCCTAAGTTTCTTCTTGCCTCTGTAGAAGATCAAAATGTTTATTCTTTGCCTCAGGGCCACAGTGCTGACCCTAGACAGCACAATTCATATTCCCTAAGTGGCCTACAGTTTGCATAACTGTACCTACTTTGTTCCACACTCTTAATACAATGTAACTACAAACTGAGTGTCCCATGGACCAGCAGGGTTGCTGCGGGAGTGTGAAAAGCATGGCAAGGGCTCACAGAGTCCAGAGGCTCTGCCTCCCTGTGCCCCATGGGCCCTCTGTATTTTAGCTTCATATGGTACATCACACATGCCTCAAACAGCATTTTAATGTGCTTGCAGATTACTAGAGGGGTGCTGAATGCTGTGAAAACGTTGACTCACTGAGATTCTGCATTTATAACAAGTTCCCAAGGGACAACACTTGGAACGTTGAGGCTCTAATCTCTTAATGCTATAATTATTAGTAGTTGCCTGTCTGTGGGCAAACTGAAGGTAGGGACAGGACATTTTTTATTCTGTTTTCCAGGGGCTTAATGCAGAGAGGATACATAGAAGTTGAAAGTAAATGTTTATTAAGTGAATGAAAGGAAGGAAGGTGCACACAAGAAGACCAAGGGCCTTTTCTCTGAAGGCATGAAGGTATTTTTCTAAGTATCTTTTCTAGAGAACTTCCTCAGATAATTTCCAAGTACTTTTCTGCCTCAAAAGATGGAAATTTCCTTTTTCTCTAGGGTTCCAGGATGGCTCTCTCACCTGAGCCAGGAAAAGGGGAGGAAACAGAGGTTCCCATGACAACTACTAATAAAGAAACTTGAATTTGTCAAAGATTCTGAAAGAATGAAAATATTTGCTGTGTAATGAAATTGATCATGCAAAATTTGCCCTAAGTATAACAATCTATAGGACGTAGAGAAGAACAAAGCTATTTTACACACCTTATTTAGAGGATACTGTTCTTTGACATGGAATACAGGTTTAACCTAGGCAATTATTGCAGACTTTACAACTAATCATGAAGAGGGGACACTAAGGAAGGAGAAAAAAGGTCTTGGGAAGGCACTTCACAGACACAGACACAAAATAGGGTTGAAAAGCCCAACTAACTTCTGTTACTTAGATTACACCAGGTGGAGACAGCTGTAACCCCAGGCATGACCATGTATTACCTTTTCTGCTCAGAGTCACTGCTGCATTTGCTTGGGAGCAAATCATTTCACAGACAGAGAATGTGAGTGCCATCAGTGGGAAGGCTGGGCCTAGATACCACACTACTTCCGGAGGCGATGATGAATCACCCTTGAGCCATCACATTCACTTTCCCATGACCTTGGAGCAACAAAGGACAGCCGAAGAACAATTCTGGCCTTTCTTTCCCTAACAAAGCAACAGAAGGACCAGGTTAAGCTGGGCTCTTTGAAATTTAAAAGGAACCACCATTTGTCATTTTTTAAGGGGGAAAACTGATTAATGGGCAGTGAATAATCACAAGACAATTCCCTGATTAAGTGTGTAGCCTTTGTAAATACAGACTCAAATCCTTAGAAAAATAAATGCAGACCTTTTTGAGTTTGGCCAAGTGTACTCATAATTTTCATGTTGTTAAAGAAAGTAAAAATTGCAGTATTTGAACGCAGTATTTGAAGAAGCACTTAAAAGACACATGGGCACAAGTTCCTAATGCAGTTAGCTTACTAAATATGGTCTTGATTGTTACAGTCCATCTGCTGCCACTGTCCCAGCAAGGGCCGGAAAAGCTGGAAAAAGCAACCCAGCTTTACCAAGACTTCAATGTTGTCTGAAAGTTTCTATGATGATGATATTGGTGATGATACCAACTAAGTTGCCATCTCTAAGTATTCTTCATTTACTAAGTTGTTTACTCCTCATATAAGATTAATTATTATTTAAACTTCATTTTTACAGATGAAAAATCTGAGTTTAAGTAACTTGCCTAAAGTTACACAGCTGGTTAGTGAACAATTTAGTCAAACTTGGGGAATGTAGCTGAAGAACATCAGCTTGCCCCCAACACCAGCTTTATTAAGATATAATTGACATATAACATTCTGCACATTTAAGGGGTAAAATGTATTAATTTGATACATTTATATATTGCAATGAATGGGATTATCCCTAGAGCATTAGCTAATGCCTCCATCATATCACATAATCAAATTTTTTTGTGATGAAAACATTTAAAATCCACTCTTAGCAACTTTCAAACATGCAATACAGATTCAACTATAATCACCAACTATAATCACCACACTGTTCATAGGATCTCTAGAACTTACTCATCTCCTAAACAATTTCCTCCACCCATAAGCTCCTGGAAACAACCCTTCTATTTTCTGTTTATAGCAGTTTGGCTTTTCTAGATTCCACATGTAAGTGAGAGCATACATTATTTGTCTTTTTCTGTCTAGCAGAATACCCTCTAGGTACACCCATGTTGTTGCAAATGGCAGGATTTTCTTTTTTTCTTATGGCTGCATAGTAGTCTGTTGTATGTGTATATATAAATACATATGTTTACCACCGGGGAAACAGTGGCTGGAGGCCCCTGCGAGGGGGGAGGCCCAGCCCTGCGCAGCCGCGCCGGCCCCCAGGCTCCGCGGGAAACTCCGGGCGGCGAGCCTGCAAGCCGGGAACTGGTGGCGGGCGACCCGCCATTGCCGGAGACAAGGGCCGCACCGCCCACGCATGGGAGGGGCTCATCGCAGAGGCCACATAAAGGACTCCGCGGAGAGCTGATTGGCTTGGAGGCGTGGTGCCTGCCCCGGAAGGGCGGGACAGTGTAGGCGGACCCCGGACAGTGTTGACTGACAGGCCCGGCCTCCTCCCGGAACTTCGGGGGCGGGACCAGTCGTCACAGGGACCAGCGAAATTGCGGGCTGCCCTGCAGAAGTGCTGGGGCGCGTACTGGGCGGGAACCTCCGCCAGGAGTGGGAGGGGGCTCCCTGCGGGCTCCAGAACACCGGCAGCCCTAACACCCAGCCAGGCTGCTGAAGGCCCAGCCTACCTGGGGGCGGACACTCAGAATCAGCCCTACTGCAACAATCAGAGGCCCTGCCACGCACCAAGACCCAGCTAGAATATAGACTATAGACTGTAAAGTCCTGACCAAG